>JABUQX010002517.1:7500-17500 GCA_015478945.1 Trachelipus rathkii | reverse complement strand
TTGTGGTTTGTCTTTTGCGTTCATTCAAATCATTTATTCGTACACAGCTATCTTACCTCCTCGAGAGAGAGGAGCTATCAAAATCGTATGTCCTCAGCCGTTGGTCTTAATCTCAACGACTAATGGGACTATATAAATGAGAGTCACCGACCCTTTTACGTCCTGCTCATAATCCATGGGGCGCACAACAAAGGAATTAAAGCAGTTCTTAAGTTTCCGCACACACATAGGTCGCTGATTCTAAAGTACATCATTAGAGAATATCATACTTAAACAAGAGCGAAACAGACACGAGAACTGGATCACGAATATCTTTAAAAAATTACTAACCACATTACTTAATAGCATAAACTATATATACTAAACCAATGAGACTATCTCTCATATTTCGTCCTATGACTGTGTTCTACTATCTATGGAAGTGATTTTCCTTAAGCCATTACTCTCTAATTTCGCGGCTAATTTTAAATTCATCTGTATGAATCGGAACCTAACATCCTGCTCTGAATGGACATCACTCGAGGTCATTCCTTCTAAAGAGTCTTTTTAGCGAAACATTTTGTCAATAGATTTTGGTGTGTCCTATGACTAGAGAATAACTCTAGAGTCGGAGAGTAGGAATCTAAATAATGTTAAGGAGATACTTAATATATAGATGCCAAAAACAAAAAAAAAAAACAAAGCGAAAATACAATACAGCAATAGAACTGACGAGAAAAGTCGGTACGATCTCCCACTCTATTCGTATACTTGATTTTCTACTCACAGGGCTTACAGTTTTATAGCTGTCTCAAATTGTATGGTAGTAACCAAATCAGTATTTTTAGGTGAAAAACTTATTGACAGAATTTCTTCTAAAATATTAATGATTCTAACTTATAACTCATAACAAAGAATTGATATATGTCACATTTCGCTCTCTCCTTCTTCTACTACTAAAACCTAAGGGCAACTTCCAACCGTTGAGACTTAATCCTAATAATGAGGTGGAAAGTAGAACTATCTCTCGGTGTAGAGATGCGTTCGGTATGATGTACTCTTCGTAACTTAATAGAGACAAAAATCACAGTCTCAGAGTACTCATCGAATGAGATATCATTTATAAGCACTCTCACAAGACTAGAGAATCTAATCAACTTAATATAGACACACTCGCAAAACTCAGAAACTGTTTTACATACTAGCTAATAAAAATAATTGAGACCGAACAATAACTGTTCTTCAATCCACGTAAATCGATATATCAGCTGTTCTCTCTTCTATTCCATAGTGCGGCATGCTTACCTCTACCGCTTTTGTCAACTTTATAATCCCAACACTCACTGACAAAATTCATCACATGTCATATCTCTGTGTCCCGTAAATAGAAAGAGTTCAATCTTTACTTGAGAGAGGGTTAATATGTCTTAGAGTAAAAAACTATTTAATCAAGAGAAATCCATAAAATTCGCAATCTAGTTATTAAACTAATGAGTGCTCGTCTCAATCAAACATAACCACTGCTTTAATTGCTTAGAGGAGGAGACACCACAATATATCAGACATACCCCGAAGCAAAACTTAATACAAGAGGCTGGAATCCTTTCTGGATTACATGATAACCAATTATATAGAAAATTTATACATATTTCTTATGAGTTAACTATTTACTTCATGACTCACTGGTGTACCTTACTTCGTGTAGGCGAAACATTTGGCTATCAACCTTTACTGTAACAGTGGAATAGACTTTACCTGTTGCACTTACGAAGTCTATACCACTTAAAATACTTTTATATGGTCGACTGGAGTGTGATTACTAAGGACGTGGATACCCAAGTAGTGAATTTTTAGACATGCGTGCGGTACCCACTATTAACTGCTGCTGTACCATTATGTCACTCAGAACAAGAAACTTCTCATCGAAACAGCAATAGACGCCCTACATGCTCAATTTAGTAATAAGATTAAGATAAGGAAAAGATAATTCCTCTAAGAGAGTGACGCATGGAGCAATGCTAAATAACTCAGTCAATGAAATTGACTAATTAACACTGAAGTGGCACAAATATATTAAGCCTTAAAAGCAGTCACTTAAAAAAGTATTTATAATCGACTTTTTAAGTGCTCTCTATCCTAAAAAATAATGCGATTGTATTGACTCTACGAGCAAATAGCTCATATTGCTGTTAAAAATAACATCATAAAAAAGAATTTTCTATATGGATAAAATTCCTTATGTTTCCTACGTATACATTTACCATTAATATGATATAATATTAATATATATATATTATTAATCATTATAATATATTAAGATATATATATATATAGTATTAATTAATGATATTATATTAATAGTATATATAATATACTATATTATATAAATATATATATATACATGTACTATTAATATTATATTTATAATATAGTATATATATATAATATATAATTATATCATTAATATATAAATTATATATAATATTATATATTATATAGTATTATAACCTTTTTAGTGTGATCATTCAGATTCTAAATATACTTGTTCATACGTATACCTCTTTGGACACAAATCAATTTAGTCTCTTACTCCATCCTCTTGTTCCAGTCTAAAACTGCTGATAAGACTCACTTACTAAACCACTGTGTATAGCCATCATTTAGAGCGTCAACCCATACGGGTGTAGAGCAACTATCCATCATATCATAAGGGTTACATGACTCTATATTCTCGGCACCTATACTTGTTCAATTTTGTGAGAGAATTTTAAATAAGATGACATGACAAAAGCGGCATTCTAGTAATCTCTGAGGAACAGAAGTCTTGATATGCTTTATCACTGCTCACTCTTTTTTTAAACACTCAGCGAAGTGAATGTTAAATTAATAGTTAGAAAAGTTTTAAAAACCTCAGTAAAAGACAGCACTTATATATATAAATATAGTAGAACTGTCTTCACTCTCTCGCTGACCTTTTCAATTAGTATCTTATACCAAAAATCACCATATTCTCACCTCTTTACGATAGACACGGTGTTTTATGAAGAAGTGATATTTTAAGGGTAACTTCGTAAATATGCATATTCCCTCTCTTCTCTTAATCTCAATATCGCGTGAGGCACTTAAATTTTTCCCTCAATCTCCTAATTTTCGTTCCTGCATAACTCGCTTGAGTTTACAGTTTGAGGGATTGTGAAAAACTTCACAAGTAGCTGTGCACGAGAGTGGTAAACTCTGATTTAACTAATCACACTGCATTAGAGAGTCTCACGATTTAACTGTCACATAATGGAGCAATAATATATAGATACACACTGTACTAACTATGTATGTGTGTGTTTTTCTTTTCCTATTTGTGAAATTCCTAATATAGTCAATTCTCTTCATATATGATATCTCTCTTATTTAATCTTTATTTCTCCCTGTTTTTCAATTCTATTCATAATTACAAGATTCCACTGAAATAAAAATCCACTCCATTTGTGCGGTCACGTCATGGTACGTTTCTTCAATTGTGATATTTTTGAGAGAGCTTGTATTAAAAGCGAAGATGCGAGTGTAAAGAAATAAAGATTATATTAAAATAATATGGGAGTATACGAATGACTATGTTCGAAGACATATATTGGTAACCACTTTGATCTTATGCTTTTGCTGTGGCGATCTTCTATGTTTTATATCATGAAGAAAAACTTTCCTTTTAGATTCACTCGCAGTATGGTGTGTAGCTCAATGGTGAGATATTAAAATTATAAGTGCATATAATACCTCAGAGTAACTAGCACACGTTTATATTTCTTTTGACCCAATATCTAAATACATGAAACTTTCATAACATAGTTACATTTATATGCTAATTGATATGACCATGTAATTCACTAAGGTTTTCTCATTTATTTATATATGTTAACATCATAACATATGTGAGATAAGGAACCAATTGTTGTTTTTGTTGTTTTTGCCAAACTGTAGTTTATCATTTAATACTAATTTATTCCAATAGTTTTTCATTCAATATATGTATTTGCCGTTAATTTGTGTTATAAGACAAAAATCACTACATTTGTGCAACCATCAAAAGTATGAAGTGTTTTATTGATATTTATAATAATAAATAAAAATTAGAAAGTTGTTAACAAGTACGGAGCTGCAAGTCACCAGACGTTTGAATCTAACTTATCTCGAATTCCTAAACTAGTCATATATTATACTTGCTCAAAGTAGTTTCCATATATCATATATATTATTATATTTATATACATCAAATAATATTATACTATTATATAAAACAAACCAATTCATATATAGTGATGAGGAGTAATAGAAAGAAATTTGAAGGACTCATTCAAAGCTCACGAGAATTAACAAAATATAATATAATATATATTATATTATATATTATTAGTTATATATTATAGTATATATAAAATATCATATATATATTTATATATATATATATTATATTTACATTATATAGTATATATATATAATGTTGGTTTTGATATGCATAAATGACATTATTATGTGTAAAAATAACGTTAAAATGTAAATAAAAACGAAATGGAAATAAACGTTATTATACAACAAACTTGATACATCTCTCTGCTATTTTCTCTAGAGCCAATGTGGATCCTACTGTTCTCCTCTCTCTCTCTCTCTCTCTCCCTTCGACATTTCTGACAGACCTGACGCCTTCGGCGCTCCATCCGAAATTGGTCTGGAGATCAACTTTCTTTTCTTTTGTTCTAAAAGGAATACAAGATTAGTAGCAAAACAATAAAAATATTCACACAGGCGCATATACATCTCTTGTATATGGCTAAACGATATGCATTATGTAGGGTACCCATCTTTATGTTCATGGGGTTAGATCCGACCTATACCAACACGCTCTTTAAGACTTACTGTTTTGCCATGACTTTTGGGAATACATCTACCATGAATGCTTTTGATCCCGTTCAAGGATTTATAGGGGGTTGTAAGGGGAACTCTTTTCAGCCTTACAATTTTCGACCTCTGACCTCTGGGGATAGACTTAAAAACTACAAAAATTCAAAACTGTTACTGCTAGTATCTTTGGTATTCTATTTCGGGAAAATACACCTTTAGATTTCAACATTTCCACTCTTTTTTAACTCTAAAGTTGTAAGCAAATGGGATGAACTAGGTTTGAAAATTAGATCAAAAATTAATAAAAAAACTAAATGCAGTCCTATATATATTCGAAGCGCTGTTTTATACATGAATACAGTCATGTACACACGTACATTTACACACACACATATTAATATATATAATATATATATATATATATATATATATATATATAAAATATATAATATATATAGTATAGTATATAATATATAATATATATATAATATATATATATATAATATATATTATAATATATATTATATTATATATATATATATATATATTATATAGGTGCTCTGAGTTTTAAAAACTCTTCATGTCGGTCAATTTTCCTTTCTTAATTTAATGAAAACGGCAATTTTAACTTTATACAATGATTTACATAGGAGGGGTACATACTCCTTGTTGTACCGTTTCCTCCTCTTAATTAAGTCCAAATAAATACACAAACGAAAAAAGGGGCCGAGAAATCCTCATTCTCGACTCAAATAAACAGAATTCATTACTGAAAAAGTTTTAAACCGGCAAGAAGTTGGATATTTGCTACAGACAGCTATAAAAAGAAATCTTGGAGATCTGACTTCTCCCTAAAAGTTTTAATGAATTTTGCGGCTATGTTGATGGAAGGATTGCTAACTAGACTACTCCTAAAAGAATAAGAGGAACTCTAAATTTTAACCTTATTAGACATAACTTAATTATTACCTTATACTAAGGATACTGTTTGAGCTTAATTATTCCTTAACTAAGGATACTGTTTGAGGACCTTTCGCTAGGCCACTCGCTCTATCTTTAATTAATTGACTACTTCCAGTATTATACATTGTACATACTAAACATGCATACATACTAATAATAGTATATATATATATTAATAGATTATATATATATATATTAATATATATATATATATATAATATTATATTATATAATATAAAGATATATATATATATATATATATATAATATATATATATATAGTATATATATATATAGAAATTTGGACGGAGCGAATCCCGACACTTTTAAGGGGATGGGGTTACAAGAACTTAAAGGACACCAACGTCTACCAATTAGGCAGGTGCAAAACCTCTCCAACGTCATAGTATTTGGATGTATATATATATATATATATATGATATATATAATATATATAATAATATATATATATATATATTATATATATATATATATATATAATAATATAATAGTATATATATTAGATATATATATATATATATATATATATATATATATATATTATTATTATATATTATAATTTATTATATATTAGTATATATTCAGGACTTCACCGTATTCCCAAACTACATATCACCTACATCTTTCTCTTCTCCGCTCTCTCTCCTTTCGCCTGGTCCTCTCTTCGAACTTTGTCAGGCGAGGCGAGGGGGACCGAGGTGTCACCCTCTCTCTTCAGGTTATATGCAGCGGGTCCGAAACCTCCGTGAATCACGAGTGGATTCCTCTCTGCTTGAGGTTGATTAGAGGCTCCCATCACCTGTATTTGACCGAAACAATCTTCCCAAGGCTCCCCCAAAATATGTAACGGGATTTTGACGATAGTGTCGCCATAACAGAGCATCTGGCGCTTGAACAGGTTTAAACTGATGCTTTCACTGCTGATAATATTTGTACCAAGGAGGACGTTCCACCTATTCTGTGTTATCTCGTGAATCAAAAACTTCGTACGCTGATATCGGTCGGACAACTTAAAGTAGAGTTCGACTTCTCTATATTGCCGATATTTTTTTCCATTTAAACCCTTCAATCTGTATTGGGAAGGTCGGCATAAGGCCACGGTTCTCTCCTTTTCTTCTAATGCTTCGAATGTACGGCGAGAGACCAAAGATATGCCCACCGCGGTGTCTAGAACCGCGATGGTGCATAAACCAGTCTGTTCTTTTTTGAAGGCGAGTGTTATTTTACAGCAATATTGTCATCCTCTCTGCGCTACTTTCTCAACCCTTTCTGATTGCAAAGACAACTCGGCCACCGCTTGCATTAAAGTCGTCTCTTTCTTTACCTTATCTTCTCGTTGGCGGACTGAAATTTGGGAAGGTAAAGCAATTGCTTCGGTTAAGGATATATTCTCCTTTACATTATTTGTTCGTGGCCGAACTGAAGCTGGAGGGGAGATAGTGATAGCCTGTATCTCCGCCTCATCCTTGGGCTTCTCTTCCTGCTCCTCCACTGGTACACATTTCGGAACCAATTTTGACGCTTCTACTATTTCTTTCTCCTCCGCTGGTACACATTTCGGAACCAATTGTGACGCTTCTACTTTTTCACCTACTGCTTCCATCTCTGTTCTTTCATCAGTTATAGCTAACACAGAAACTTCATCCATATCCTCCTGATCTTCTTCAACTAAATTGAAGTGAGGTAAGATTTCTCTCGCCAACTCGATAATTCTTTCTATCAAAACTCCGGTATTCAACTCTGGATCGAAGTTTCTTAGGATTGCGGCTCTTAATAGGGAACCATTTTCTTTTGAATCGATATGATCTAACACTTTGGTTATGACCATATAGTTTACTTTTTTGCTCTCGAATAGACTTCCTAACGGTTCATTTTCAGCTTTTCTCTGATAGTTATCTATCAGGCGCTTAACTTCTCTTATAAATGAAGGGAATAGAATATTTCTGGCACCTTTATAGGTAATAAATCTCATCATTGCTTCTATGTGAGTTTCACCAATTGAAACAATACTTTTGTTTTCCATAGGAGTTTCTACTATTTGAAATGGTTTTACGATTAAACAGGGTCTCTTCGCATTATTTTCACAATCAAATTGTATCTTGGCCTGACTCTTATCTTTTTTCTCTGAGCTTTTTTCAAGGGTTGAGACATCTGGGGAATCTCGACCTCCCCCTGAGCAAGATGCTCCAACTTCACTCTCTCCCTTTTTCTCACCTCTTTCCTTTATCTCGGCCATTTTCCCTTTATTCCTTATCTCATCCTCCTTTTTCCCTTTTTCTACCTCGCCTACTTCTTTCATCTTTTCCTTATTCGTTTGGACAGGCATGTCTGTCTCCCTTTCTTCGGGCTTTGACAAAGCAGCCTTCCGGTTTTGTAGAAGAGATTCGTCCGCGACTGATGCGGATCTTTCTGGCGAGACTGTTTCCCTTTCTCTGGGGACTAACACGTCTGCCTTTCGATCAGAGAATGAATTTACTGGCGGGGCAATTTCCCTCTCCTTGGGGGCTAACCCGGCGGTCTGTAAATTGTTTTCTGCCATCCCACCTCTCTAGGACTGGGCTTTACTGGCTTGTTAATGGAAAATGAAAAGTGAAGCGATGTAAAGTAGTATTAATGGGAATGCGGCAATTAGGGAAATGAGGAAAATGGTTTTAATATTGGATTTATACAAAATGATCTCCAACAACTTAATGGAAAATCTTAAACTATATAAACAACCAAATGAGGATTTATGAGATTAATTGCTTATAATGAATTATACTGGCAAAAAATAAAAATTACTCGATTGATTTTTACAGAGAAAAAATGCTCAGTTTTAATTAAAATGAAAAATGCTCAATTTCAATTAAAATGAAAAAATGCTTAATTTCAATTTATTACCCAGTTATTTTTATTCATAAAAAATAAAAAATAAAAGAAAAACATTACTCATCTGGGTTTCTTTTTCAAAGTAAGAACTTCCTGTGATTCAGTACAATTATGATTGCTTATCAATTAAAAATTCTTTTAGAATTATATTCATTTTTTATATTTATAATTATATTTAATTATGATTTTTTTATTGATTAAAATCTCTAATGAAATCTATAATTATAAACGCGAAGGCAATGTTATCTTTAAATTATTCTATTATGCAAAACAATTTTCCTCTAAAACACTAAAAAGAATGAAGAATTCTAGTAGATAGAGAAAAAAGAATTACATTCCTTCCTATTCTTTCTTATTCTTTCCTTTTCAAGGACATTATCGAATATGTAAACAAAAGTTTACTGTTCGCTCGATCGCACCCAATGAACTATGCACGCAGGTGAGCGAAAACCATATGGGTTTAATGCACGAGTCACCTTCCGACTCTCGTGGACGTACATGCACACACTCCACCGACCGTGTAGCTTGTGCGTATATAAATTATATATATATATATATTATATATAATATATATATATTATAATATATATATATATATATGATATATATATATATATATATATATATATATATGAACGTAGAACTATAATTACATATAATATATATATAAATTATATTATATATATAATATATATATATATATATATATATATATATAGTAAATTTCTTTTATTAATTAATTTTATATATATATATATATTTATATATTATATATATATATATAGTATATATATATAATATATATATATTATATAGTAATATATATATATATATTATTATATTATATATATATTATATATATAGTATATATATATATAAGATGTATCACAAAAAAAAAATAGTGAAATTACTATAAAAAAATATACAATAATTTAAATTATGACAATTTTAGAATTTTAAATTTGTTAATTTGAATTTTAACAATACAGTACATATACATTTACATTTATATATATATATATATATATATATATATATATATAAGTATATTAATAATATATATAGAATATATATATTATATAAATATATATATATAATATAATATATTATATATATATATATATATATATAAACTGCCTATATATATATAGTATTATAGTATAATATATATATATATATACAAAATAAAATGCACCTGCAGTTGCCTCCCCGAATTTGGGGGAAGGTTCTCCTTACTCGAGACTCCTCCCCTCTTTACCTGTTGAACTCGGTGTGTTGCA
>JABUQX010002517.1:0-2500 GCA_015478945.1 Trachelipus rathkii | reverse complement strand
TGAAATTTATCAAGTTTGCGCGATGTTAGATGTCTTTGATTCATAGGTTACATTGTTTGATATATGGCAAGGTTATAGCACTTTGTAAAGTGTTAATAGGTTTGGTAAGTTCAGTTCGTGGGTTTGATGACGAATAAGGTATACATGATAAACTACCTTGTGTACGTTGGATGTAATTCTATTACATAATGATTAGCTAGGTATTTGAATGGACATTGGTAATTATTCATAGAATCATATGCTAGTTACCAAACTGCTAAGTTACGTTATTAGGTTAGATAGGTCTTGGTATGATATTTGGATATATAATGACACGATCCTTGTTCGGGACAGCGTTTTTTATTCTAATCTATGAAATTTGGTGGAATGAGTGTTGTATCGAATGATATGGGCAACGTCGCTTGTATAAAAGAAAAAAACTTATGAAATACTGTTGGTTAGTAGTGCAATAGTATGTAGGTTGTTAAATTTTTGCGTAAGTTTGAAAGTAGTCACTATGATAAATGTAAAAAATAACACTGATTTGGTGAACAATGTTAGGAAAAGTGAAGATGATGTTAGCTATTACAGCTATGCAGGCATTGAATTTTTGACAAATGTTAGAGAATTATGCGGTACGTAAGGTATGTTTTATACGCTTTAAAAAACATTAAAAAAACTAAAATATTTTATCATAAAAAAAGAACTTATTTTTGTGTAAGTTCATGCTATCTCATTATACTTAAATATGGACTTTAATCAGCTATAGTCGATATTTTTAACAGACAGAATAAAAATTAGTGTAAACATAAAATGTTTTTAGAAATTTTTTGCAATGTTTATAAAATATTAAGTTATTTAGGATTTATATCACTTAATCATGACTTTATTCGCTTAATCAATGGTCACGGGTGATAGGGAGAGGGTGGAATGGGTATGATAAGCGTTATTGATTCATTGATCTATGATAATTGATATTTTTACTAAAAAAAATCAGTTAAAAACTTAAAACAAAAGAAAATTAAATAGTTTAAGTTTACAGATGAAAATGAAATTATATAAATTGTTTCAGATTAAAAGAAGATGGTGTTCTCGATAATTATTATAGTTAATGTTAAAAAAAAAATAGAAAAAGTGTCTCTTTGAAAAAAAAAATATTAAAAGTGTAGAAAACGGAATACCTCTTACATCTCTTAAATGTTACAATTTTAAAAATATATATTTGTTTAATTGAGTCCATGTTCGAAGCCTTTAGAAAACGATTTAATATGAATATAAATGTATATTGGTTGAATAGAAAAGGGAAAATATATTTATTAATGATGACAACAATCCTTCGGCTGTTCTATACCACTTTACACTACTTACTACTGATCTACTACTTCTACTACTAACTTACTACACTACTACTAACTACTACTACTATATTACTACTCTCTCCATCTCCAATCTGACTAGCCTTCAGGTAATGTTATGTATCCTTTATTGATGTTAAAACTTTGTTTTGCTAACATTTATTTGTCGAATGGAGTGATAGATAGTTATCGTTATGATAATTTCTTTGACAACGTTTTGTTAAATATTACTTATGATAGTGTAAAATTAACTGATATGTAGAGTTATGGTGGAAAAAAAAATAGGTGTTTAGGTTAAGTTTTTTAGGGTGATTCTAGCTAGTTTTACCGGCATATACAATGGAATTTTTTAATGCTAGCTTGATTATGTCCTTATAATAGGGTCTGTAAACTGAATGCTTATTGTAGGGATCTCAATTTTGGGGGGATTATTAAAATTTATGTGTCTGCTAAGAGTGCCTGCTTATATACCGTCCTATGCATTCATTTAATACCATTGAATTTAATCACTTATAGATATTTCTTTTTTTTTAAATTAAACATTTTTGTTACGTTGTACAAATAATTAAGTATAATTAGGACTTTAATCACTAAATCATGACTTTAGTCGCCTTAATCAATGGATTCGTCAGGTATTTTGGAGGGGTGATATATGTGGTTATTAGAGTTTGATCTAATGATCTAATGACTTAGTTGGTATATTTTGTTTATAAATGCAAGATTCAAATGTATTTTAAAACACAAAATGTTTGTAATTAATTTTATGTGTATGATCAGTACATAAGACGTTTTATCTTTGCATAATAACAACGCATAATTACTAAGACGTATTTGTCTAAAATACCAGTAAAACATATGATATAAAGCAGTATAAACAGTGTAAAACAATATAGATAGCCTGATGGGAGGGGTCCCCTAGGGTGCTTGCGCTCTGCTTTAACTGCTTTAGGTCGAAAAAACATGTTTTTTATTAAAAAAAATTAGCAACTTTTAGTGAAAACATGTTTTTCCCAAAAACAAAATGGTTTTCAAAAAAAAAAAACTTTAAAAATGAAACAGGGTTTCTTTTAAATAAAAATGTTTTTTTCAACAAACTTTTATAGATAAAAAAGAAGTTTTTTCTAAAAATAAAAATTACAGTTTTTGGGGTCCAGTTGGGGTCTCAG
>JABUQX010002516.1:22500-28004 GCA_015478945.1 Trachelipus rathkii | reverse complement strand
CCCATAGTAATCCCTACATTGCACCATTAACGATGTGGTTAATAAATTACCCACAATAAAATAATAAGCTTACTGTAGAATTTAAGAAAATCTATTTCCAAAGCGGTTTATATTTAAATGATGCTCAATAGCCAATCCCTCAAAATTATGTTGAAAATTTTGTTATATTTTCTAACAATCTCTTTCAGAATAATACGTTGAAAACTTCGTCAAAAAATAATAATTAATAAATTATCTCATGCCGAAATACATGGTGTTCACATCCTAACCATTTTAATCCCAAATTATTTAAGCTTGTTTAAGAATCGGGAAAATTTTGCACGGCGCCAATAATATACATATAAATTATGGATATAACCTATTTGCACAATTTATTTTTTATTGTGTTGTTCTTTCTGTATAAAGAACTTTTGATAATCTACCCCAATAATTGTGTTTAAAAGACTACCTGATCGAGGCGCCAAGATCGATGATGGCCGAGTCGTTTCTCTTATACTAAAAGTAACCGGGGCAAATCTCGCCAAATAAGCAGTTGTTTAGGTTACTATTTACTCATATGATGATCTTATCTATAAGTATTATAATGTGGCTATAATTAATATGTTATATAGTATTATAGCTAAATAGTTTATTTTATGATACATATAGTAATATTATATATATTATTTATATACATATATATTTATTATATATATATACTATACTGTATATATGTATATACTTACTATATTTAATATATATAATATATATATTATTACTATTATATATATAATATATAGTTATATATATATTTAATATACTTAATATCATATATTAATATATATTAATTATTAATTATAATTATATTTAATATTATATATTTAAAGTTTTAGTATTTAACTAATTTTAGAATTACTAGCCTATACACCATTATATTTTATTCATATAATTATACTAATATTCATACATTTATATATATTATTAATTATTATATTATTATTAGTATAATTAATTATCTTATTATTATATAAATGTTTTTCCCTATAGCCTATATAGGTAATGTAAATTTAATTAAATAAAATTAATTTTATATACTTATAATATTTTTTTACCATTTGTTTTCTTTTTTTATATATTATAAACCACGCAGTCTTCACTACTACTCTAAAATCTGATCAATTCGAATAATCCTAGGATTTCAATTATAAATGTCCATGTATATATATATATATATGGCGCTTTACTCCTTTACCTGCCAGGCGACCCCGCCGGGGCTCCTGGGTGAACTCACTGCGCCATTCTTCGACAGTGGGCTGTTATATAGGGTATAATAATATTGGTATATAATTATAATTATTAATATATTTATTATAGTATATAATAGCAATTATATTATCATAAGATAATTAGTTATTTTTGATTATTTATATAATATAACTTAATTTAACAATAATAATAATAACGATTTATTAAATTGCTACGTCATTAGTAGAGCTGGCAAATCATTCTGTCCCTGAAAAATTAGTCAGTCCTATTAAGGTCTAATACTATATATATTCTATATTATAATATAATATATATATATTAACGAACGAGTATAGCTTATAAAAGCTCGCTCAAGCTATGCGATGTGCGCTATAGTCGCGTAATCCTCCTTATCTCATATTAAACAAGATGAATAGTGAGTACCCCTCAAATCACCTGGTATTGGTTACGTTCTTATACCTTCATATCTCCAGAAATTAATAGATATACCCTGAAAAAATTTTGTGCTGGCGGTAGAAAAAATTTTGAAATCGTGCCCAAAGCACGAAGAAAACATCTCTTTTACCAAATAACATTTTGTGGAATATGCCTTCTGTCCCTCTCTACTCTCACTATTCACGTACCCATAACCCGAGATTTTGTACATATATGGACGGTCTTAGCCAATTGATTGAAAAGCTGTGGCTCATATAAAAAAGCCTGCTCTTGAAATTCATTGATATATGATAAAATTATATTTTATCTCAATTGCAGTGCTGATCTTTATTGTTTGACATAATTTATATTCATATATTTATAATTAATACATTAAAATAAAAACAATTTGAAATTTCGTTTATTCAATTTGCTGGTATCCATACGCGGCATACCTATATTCTCCTGTCATCCCCTAAATAAAGTTGTTTCCTCAATTGTTCTCTTTATAAACACTTAGTATTTAACAACAATGAATCATGGTGTGCCGAGTTCATAATCTTGATAAATAGCGCGCATAGGGAGTGAGCTGAGTTTTGGGCTCAGAGATGTAGCATCCTTCACACCTTTTATTTATGGAAGAAGATGCCTGTACTTTAAACCTTATCTGAATTTCATATGAATACTCCAGTTATTATATTATTCGCTTCGTATCAATAATTATAATATTTTCGCCTCTTGTTTGCGAAGCTACTTTTGATCTCTTTCATTAAATATTTTTTGGTGGAGAGGGGGCTCTCGGCTCCTATACTTCCCTTATTGGATAGTCGGATAGTGCCAAAAGGTGTATAAAAAAGTTTTATTTAATAATAATTTAATCTTTTATAATATAATAAATAAATAAATATATAAATAAATGACAAAACTTTTCTCTTTAAGAAATAATATCATAATATAAACTAATAAATAATCTGGAATTTAATTAACCTCCTTTCAATTACTCAATCATTCCTCGCATTACCCTCTATCAATTTCTACGACGTGACGTTGGGCACTATCTCAATTAATTTTAATATAATTAATAGGATTAATCAATGATTAACATAAACTCAGAGTCAATTAGATAATAAATTGCATATACGGGATGAAGTAGTTGAACTCATCATCGCATTAACTCCTAAAATATCAATCAACCTTGCGTGAATCTCAAATCAATCTAATTGTAATTAATACAAATAGAGTGACCTCCACTCAATCACATAATATGCCTAAATTAAACATCTCGCAAATGAAAATTTTAATAGTGACAGTAGATAGTAAATTAATAAAATTTTACTTCAGGGACTTGAATTCTCAAAACCATAATGTGGTGCTCCCTTTTATTACTTATAAAGCCCAGCACTTATGTTCTGTGAGACACTCCTTGTCTTCTTCTGTCCTATTATTAAAACGAACTGTATGGTTATAAAATTCTTACATAGATTGTTCAAATCGTGCTGCTATTGCAGACCGCAGATTTTGCAATGGTAGATGATAATGACGTTAGGGAATATAGAGATGCTAAAATGAGAATGGTGTTTTTGGGCTTGAGTTGGTTATTTCCAATTTATTTTTATTTTATTCTCTGCCCATTCTTTGAAAATGGCCAAGTGGTGGTGATTTGTTAAAAAAAAATAATCGAGGTGGCAGTTTTGCCTTTCTATCCTTTTCAATTTGTTCATTATCTCCTGGCCGAATGACCACTAGTTGAAAGCACTTACCACTCTTTGTGCACTAATGAACAGACCAGTATATTTTCCCCGAATAATCGATTTTCAGTTGTAAAGAAATCCTTTATTTCGTCCAAGAACCTCGAGTTCTTTATGATTTACTTACTATTTCACAGTTATTGATTTAGAATAGAATTTGTTTCGTCTATAGCTTATCCATGAGTCGGAGTGTCAACCCAGTATAATCGTTCCCACAAACGTTCTATGCAAGATTGCATGCTTAAGAGAGCATATGATTGTATGTACTATAAATTATATAATATTGAAATAAATCGAATAATAATAATGCAATAAAAATAATGGTGAAATATATGAATAATTAAAATTTAGTATTAATATAAGATCTGAATAGATTAATTAATTATAATTATTGGGTAAATTATAACAATTAAAACTATGTTTTTTTTTCTAACATATATTAATAAAATATAATACATTTAAATATAATGTCCGCTAAATAGGGTTAAAACTCATTTAATAGCAAATGCAATAGGTTACAATTCCAAAGTTTCGGAGAATGAAGAAAATAAAAAAAATTAGGAATGATAAAATCATAATTTTTATCATATATCATAATTTCGTAGCTAGGTTATGGATAATTATAATTTAAGTAGACAAATAAAGATAATAAATAAAAAATTTGTAGCAAAAATTGATCAGATATATTAAATTTCCCTGCAATTAACTAATTTGATGGTCCTAATGTAATGATAATAGTTTATCAAACAAATAGCACAAGACTAAGCGTCTGAACTCAAAAAGCTTGATGTGTAATTGAACTAAGAAAAGAAGTGGAATTGCATAATAACTAAAATATTTATAAATACATAACACATAAAATAAATAGCAATGTAAAAACACAAAATATATCATAAGTAATAAATATAATAAGATATATCAAATTAATAATATAAATCCGAATTATCAAAAATAGAATAATTAATACTAAATAGTAAATAAATAAATATTAAAAAGATTGACTACCCAACGTCCCGAAGACCCAAACACCGAATATACACAACCGAAGACTTCGGTATATACCTTTATCGTCATCGCTACAAATTCTAACCAAATATTTATACCAAAAATCAAGTACCATATCTATCACAACTAAAAGGTAGCACAACTCACAGGATGATATACAGATATGATCTCTGTCAAGCTCATCGTACGAATTGATATCAAATATGTTCAAATTAACGCAACATGCTTCATGGCAAAATATAAATTAAAATAAAAATTAAAAACTATCTTTACTATATAAATCTAAGTATATAGCTATTGTAATCTAAATATAGATTTTAAATATTTTTATTAGCTTCGTTGGAATATAAGATACTGTTTAAGCACGAACTAATCTATATAAAATAAAAACGTTCTCTCAGGCAAATGAGTAATGTGAATAAAAATTAAACTAATTAAATATATAATAAATGAATAATCTAAAACAGTGATAAAACCCTTTTATAAATAAGATTAAATAAATAATGAAAAGTGATATGAAATATTCGCGAAACTAACTAAAATAATTCATATATAATTATATTCATATTAAATTTTAATATTGATTTAATTAATAATTTTAAATTATAATTTATTAAATAATAAGAATATAAAAATATAATAATGGAATTAGTATTCTGAATTCACATCATGTTTTACAATATATTACTTTTGAGCGCGTTCATGTATATTTCAGTATTTAATTATAAATATTTCTCAATTTTTTACATGCAGCATAAAATGTATTATTTTATTTTTTATAACTATATACAGAAATTGTATTTTATTAAATTGTCTTATTATAGGCTTTCATCACTATCTCTGTCAATGGAATCAGGTGGATACAAATTACCATCAATGTGTATTGAGTTAGTTTGAGTCGTATTGCAATATTATCTTATACTATTTCTTGGTGTGCAGAGTGGGAGTGCATGAGGTATGTTTTGTTAAAAAATTAAAAACTAAAGCTAATTTATTAGTAAAAAAAAAACAACCCCTCCTTAACGAAATTATAGTTAGTTAAATCTGAGTTCTTCACAGTGCATATTAACTTATTAATATAGTGGTTATCCC
>JABUQX010002516.1:0-17500 GCA_015478945.1 Trachelipus rathkii | reverse complement strand
TTTGATTTTATTTCTGCTCTTTTTGTGTTGAAAAATGCATTCTACATTTCCAATCAAGTTGCAGACTTGGCAGCTTTGTTTGAAAACATCACATAGGCCAAGAGGGATAATAATTGATTTTGGTCATCGTTTTTCTCAAATTTCCAAAATTCAATTTACTTATGATATAGATAAAAATTCACACCTCACTTAATCATTTTTGGTCTTGAAAATGTATTTAATATACATCAGTAGTTTCACATCATTTTTCAGTTCATATGCTCTCTTAAGCATGCAATCTTGCATAGAACGTTTGTGGGAACGATTATACTGGGTTGACACTCCGACTCATGGATAAGCTATAGACGAAACAAATTCTATTCTAAATCAATAACTGTGAAATAGTAAGTAAATCTAAATATAAGATATTTCGAGGTTCTTGTGACAGAATATTAAAAAAAGGATATAATAATTCCACTCTACAACTGAAAAAAGTCGATTTAGTTCGGGGGAAAAACTTGGGTATACTGTTCAAAATGTTATCAGGTTATGGTAGTGCAACAAAGAGTGTGGTAAGTATGCTTAAACCCATAACCTGTAAATCACTTTACATATATATAGTTGGTCATATCCTCTGTGCGTGAACATCAAATTCTGAAGCAAATTGGGAAAAAAAGGAATAAGAAAGCCAAAGATAACTTATTACTCCATCTCACCTTCTCTCGATTTTTATGTTGTATTTTTAACTCTAAATCAACCTAACCACACTGATGGCGTCAAATGGTATATTCATTAAGATAATGGCGTCAGATATATATGGTATAATAAATGAGAATGAAAGATAATATAAGCAACCAACTCAAGCTCAATGAGCAACCCCTAACGTCCATTATATATATCTCTCTTCAGTTTGTTAGCGCTTATCGTTGTGGGGCTCTTTATATAGAGAGAATTCAATGTAGAGAAAATATCAACTTGAAAAAATTCACAGAAGAAGACAAGGAGTTCCAAGTTCAAGAACGAGTAAGTTTGGCTAGAACATAAATTGAATAATGGTTAATTTAATAAATAAAATAATTCTCGTCTACCCACAATCGGGGTGAAGACCAAGTCTTCCAGACGTTATTTTTGTAATTACTCATCGCTCTCAGATATATTCATGACTCAATAATATAATAGGATGAATAGTATAAATATAAAGGCACGCACTTGTGATACGTATGAGGCTGAACGTCTTAA
The DNA here is from genome assembly GCA_015478945.1 of Trachelipus rathkii. Classification (NCBI taxonomy): domain Eukaryota; kingdom Metazoa; phylum Arthropoda; class Malacostraca; order Isopoda; family Trachelipodidae; genus Trachelipus; species Trachelipus rathkii. Next base: position 16,282 of record JABUQX010002516.1, on the reverse strand, counting down.
ATAGAGGTAGATGGAAATGCGAATATGAGGTTCAACTCCCTATAATAATATGAATCGAATTAAGTCAATATCTGCTCATTCAGATTTTAGTTTAATTTTGATATAAATGATAGCCTAAATGAGAAAAGGGAAGATAAGTATGGAAAAGGCACCAAAAGGCGTGAGCGTTAAGCGTAGAGAGGTAAAGAGGGATCTGGAGTTTGAGAGGAGGGAAAAGAGCAAGAAGATTGTAAAGTAGTAAGTGCATAGTGAAGCATAAGTAAGGGAGAAGAGAAGACTTAGCAAAGGAAACCCTATCGCAAGATAAGAAGAAAGAGAAAGGAAGGACGGCCAACCAGTGCGCACCGAACCAGAAGAATAAAGAATGAAAGTAATGTGAACTAGAGTTTCTCCAACAAGAGTAGCGAAGAGTATTAAGTAAAGGATCCATTTTATATAAACTGGAGTAGTCTGTTCAGATATGGAGAGCTATCTATATACCCAAATACATAGCGAGATGAGAGTCTTAAGAGTGTGTGAATTGCCAGGTAATCGAGCCACTAGGCACGTCCCTAGCGTTTCTTTAGGTAAAAGATCTTCAAATATTTACAAAGAATGCCTGTCCCAAGTTAGTTCTATGCAAATTGTGAGAATCTGTACCAATTGGCAGAGTAGAATTGAGGCGGTTGAAACCTTAGGGAGATAGGCAGTAGGAGGAGGCGGTTGATGCCAGAACCAAATTATATGTCCATGTTAATATATTTTGTATTGAAAAACAAAATCTAGCTCAAGTAGGTCAAGATTGAATCTGGCGCCCCTGCTTAACAGAAAGAGACTGAGATCTAGATAGTTATACTAATTCACCAAATTCTCTTCGCCTTCTTAGGAAAATATAAATAGTGAAGGAAGGAATGATTGCAATATATCAAATCAAAAAAGTTATTTTGTATAATTTTTTATGTGCTAGATAGTGGTGCCAGATAAAATTTCTTCATATGTCATTTCTGTATGTTTTTGTAAACGGCACGAACAACCAGGTTGGTACACTCTTGCATCCTCTTTTATAGGAGAAATTTTGGTCGTGAACTTAAGCCGGTGACTCCGTCGACATAGTATAAATCCCTACAACGTACTCCTTCGGAGCATTATGTATATCTCTCTAAAATTATTGTGTACAAACCTCTCTTAATCACAAACAAAACGATGTGTATTTGTAAATTGTTTCTGTAATGCTCACTCAAGAATTTTAATCCCAATAAACAAACAAACAAACAAAATCAATAATAATAAAATTAATAATAATAAAATGATTATAAAATATATATTATTATAATACATAATATGAATTAATATGTTAAATAATAATAATTAATAACTCAATATTATGTGAATTAATAATATAATACATAAATTAAGTAATTTTAGATAATTTAATGTTTTCATAAATAAGTTTATCTCACATAATAATGAATTTCAGTGAAATAGTATACCACCATAATGTAGATCTGATGTTATTGATATTGTGTGTTGCGTCTCTTAAGTGGATGGTAGCAAACCTAAATAATCTTGTCTTTGTGTCGTGCGCGTGGGTCTGAACAATACACCATAATACGAGAAAATATATAATGCTGGGTCAAAAACGCTATGGTGTCGATGCTGATTGATATATACTCCTTTTCACAGATACACGGTTCGTGGTGAGTGTGCTCAAAATGCTGTGTGTGTGTGGTTTGTGGGATCTGATATATCCTCTCCCCTACCATTTATTAAGAATGACGACACTGTCCCTGTTAAGCCTTCCACAGAGCTCGATATTAAGGAGTGCGAGTCACACCCAACACAAACTGTGTCCCTTAGTGGATGGAAATGTGCCATTATATCTATTAAGAAGAACTTGGAAAAGACTTCCGCAGCAAATGAATAACTTATAGCAGAATCTCCAAGGGACTCTTTGAATTTATGTCAATCATAGGAATCCCACAACGGACAAGCCCCATACTCTGCTTCTCGTCCTTCTGTTTCTTCCTTCTCCGCTGAGACTTTTTCTCCAATTTGAATATGCAGCAAAAACCACAGAACTGTGGAGCCGGTAAAATATTGTTTGTAGAATGAAAACTCCGTCCTCCACCAATTTTTGAAATTGGCTCCGGCCTTAGACATTTTCATTTTAATATTCCGATGCTGGTGAGATAGTGTCTTTAAATTCCACACTGATCGTAATGGTTTCTTGGACAAGAATCACATATTTTTTGATCCAGCTCTGCTCTCAGTTCCCTTCGAGTAAATCATCTCAATCGCATCAAAAAAATTAACAATTTATCTTCTCTTTTTTTTTTAAATTTAATTGTAGACTTGTGATCGGCGACTCTGCGTCGGCCCGAATATTCGTTACGCGAAGTAAGGTAACAAATAGTCTCACGATCATATATCACACCAAACTTTGACTCCAATACAGACGAACTCATAACTCGTACCCCACCTTCCGCGGACCTTAAGATCGTAGATGTAGATTATAGAAGATCATAATAGTTATGAACTCCCATCTCCAAGCGCTTGTGAATATATACCGTGTCGTGTGGTATAAATAACGATTCTTCTCCCTTCGTACTTCCTCTCCCCGTCCATCCCTACATAAAAATAAAGAATGATTTGTAAAGATCTGTTTTACGAACAGTGGAATGAGGCTAGGCTAATTTAGGGTATCAAGGTCCGAAGATGCATTTTCCCAAGGAGAATAAAACGTAAACACTCAATTAAACAATATTTTGATTGCTTTATTATTATTATTATAGGCTGTTACAATGATTTATTTCAATAAAATCATTATATAAATAACTATTTATATATATATATATAATATATATATATATATATATATTATTATATATATTATATATATTAATTATATATATATAATATAAATATATATTATTATATATAATATATATAATATATATATAATATATAATATATATACTAATATGATTAATATATAATATATATATATGTATATTATGAAAATTTGGTTATTATACTTATATATTAATATATACTTTTAATAATATACTGATATCATATATTTAATATAACTGTTACTTATTTTTTTATTAATATCATAATTAAATAATGCAAAATTGTATCATAAAAATTATAAATTTTATTATTATTAGTTATTATATAAATAATAAATTAAAAATTTTATTTTTTTTAAATTATATTATATTATATATATATCATCAATATGTAATATTTTGTCTTGATACTCTTCTCCAGGCAAATATTATTATTATTAATAGTTCAATAATATTTATAAATATATTTATACATATCATAGAAGAAATTCATACTTTAAATTAATAATACATAAATATATATGACTATTTTAATTAAATATATATATATTTAATATTATTAATATTATATATATATATACTATATTAATATATATATAATATATATAATATATATTAATATATATTATATATATATATTATAATATATATATTAATATATATATATATATATATATATATACTTATAATATAATACTATATTATATATAGGTATATATTGCTTCATATATATATACTAATATATAATATTTATTATATATATATTATATATTAATATTATATATATATATATATTATATTATATATTTTATTATATATTCTTTATAAATATTATTTTATATTTTATAATAAATAAATTACATATAATTTATAAAAATAATTAAATACCTTATATTTTTTACATATATAAAATATAATATATATTAAAATAATTATAATATTAGTATATATCTATATCTATAATATATTGAATATAATAATTATATAGTATATATATATATATAGTATATATAATACTCTCTATATTATTCACAATTAAATAGTCAATTAAATAAATAATAATAACATAATAATAATAATTTTAATAATAAATAATTAATAATTAATAAATATAATAAATATAATAATACATTTAAAATATTAATGTAGAATACATTAATAAAATATAATATAATAATAATAATTTAATAATAATTATAAATAATTAATTCTATTATTATTATTATTATTATTATATTAATTTATATATTATTATTATAATTATACGTTTTTTAAATTATATTAATAATTCTTATTATTATTATTAGTATTATTAACATTATAATTATTTATAAAAACTTTATTATACATATTATTTTATTTATAATTAAGCACACAATCTCCCTTGCCTTATTAAAGTCTGATTTTTGTAGAGAATTATTTGTCTCCAGACAACATGAATCGCAACCAATTATGTACTAATATGCCGAGTGGGTGAGGCTCTTTTTATTGGTATTTGATTTTTATTCCCAACCTATAAAAAATTACATAAGCCAATTACTTGCATTATTTGATCAACTACCTTATATATATAATATTATATATAATTAATTATATATATATAATACTAATTAACTGTAATATTCCTAAATTTTTATTATAATATAATATTATAGGTACAAATCTTTCTTTCCTTAAAAAATATATATATATATATATACTATATATATATATATATATATATCACTAATCAATTCATACTTAATTCTAAAATTATTTATATATTTCAAGTATATTTCTCAAATTTCAATTACTTATATACTATTTATTAATATCATATATATCAACTTAAAATATATATATTAATTATATAATATATATATCATATAATAACATATAATTATATTAATATTATATATATTTAATATATAACATATATATATAGATATATAAATATTTATGGGTATATATAATTTAATATAATAATATAAATATGTATATTATTATATATATATATACTATATATTATATATATTCATAATGTAACGGATAAGTTACCATTTCTTGATGGTTTAGCAAGAATAAGCGTGCTAATTTAGCAAATAATTGTTTATAGGATTAATGCAGAATGAGGTTACAGAGTAGATGATAGATTCCGAGAGAGGTAATTTAAAATGTTCTTCATTACAGCAAAAGATTAATCGAAATTTCAAAGATCTGATTACTAAAGTTGAGGGAGAAGGAGAAAAGATAACCAATCGAGGATCTAGTACTGACGAACTGAGACAAGATTACAAGAGTTCAAATATTTAAAAATCTTTCTATTTATAAAGGACAGATAAAAATGAGTTCACTTTTCATCAAGAAGGAAAATTTGAATTCATTGTCAGACACAAAAGGCAGGGAGAAAGTTCGGAAGTACCGACTTTGAGAATCAGAGGAGGAGTAGTGTCAGGACCGTACACTCTCAGGAATTGGAAATCTTCTAAAATAAAATTAGAAACAAACTTTAGAGAAAAAATTCAACTTTAACAGAAGGTATGAAACAAGAAGATGGAAAGAGAAAAAGGTAAAATCAGAGTTGGCATTTTGGCAAAATATAAGAAGAAATAAGAAGGAAATGATCCAGAGAGAATTTTGCATTTTCTTTGAAGAAAAGAGTAATTGGTGCGGCAGAGAATGGAGAATGAACGATTCGGAGTAAAATATAAGCAGTATTATTTTCCGTAATTTGAATGTGAAGTTAATTCCTGAAGTCCGAGCACCTTTAACGAATTGTATGGTAAAATAATCAGTCTTTATATGGAACTTCATTTCTTTCTGCTTCTTTTCTTTGTCCTTTAATTTTCTATCTTTTTCTGGTTTAATTTTTGTTCATTAGTCTTTTTCAGGTGTCCAAATCTCGTTAGTCTCACTTTCCCTATTTAAGGCTAGCCGTATATTAACAACATCTGTGCATAAAACTCATTCGAACTTTCAAAAATAGCAATAAAATGATTTTTTTTTTTAAATATTTATATATATATAAAGGAAAGGAAAATTAAAGTAAATTGAAATGAAAATTTCAACAAAAATGGACCAAAAAATATTGTTTGTCCTTCATAAAATCATAATTTTTTTATTATTATTATTGGAATTTCTGAAATCCAAACAAAAAGGGGCGAAGTTTCATTAAAAAAAGCAATGTACGGCAGTCTCAAAAACTTCAGATTATATATATATATATATTATAATAGGTAATATATAATATATATACTATAATATATATTATATAATATTAATATATATTACTATATAATATATAATATATATATATACATGATCCACCAAACCCACTCACGGGCTGGGCCCTTCTCAAGGAGGGGGCCGAAAATAAAACATTGAAAAAATCCACCCAATCTCCAGTCTAACGCAAAGTTCTCAGGTGAACGCAGACGTGGGTCCTTCTAAACGAGAAGAAGAGATCTTACAATCATAGTTGGAAAAAACAGAAGGAAGCAGGTGTTCCACAGAACAGAAGTAGCTGCGAAAGAGAAAAGGCACCACATCGAAAACCAAGTCTGGGGTTCGCCAAATTACTCCACGCAAAATTCCATGACGAACAAGGGCAATCTCTTGTGCTACGTGGGCGGACGCAAGGTGGTGGAATGCGAGAGGAAACTCCCCAGAGCAACTGCCGCGTAGTACCTATAGAAAAAAGATATAGTGCGCCAACGTCCACATCGCCAAAGATAAGGTCAAGGAGAGTTTGAAAGTAGGGGGACAGTTTACTTAATTTGTCCTTTAGCTTTAGGCTCAACCCCTACATCCAATAGAAGGGGGGTGGAAGCCGGACCCCCCAAATGTGAGTGAGGACACAGACATACATAACAAAGTGCAATTAAGGCCCTTATATAACTGGGGTAGCGTGCAGAGGAAAAATTCCCGCACCCTGAACACGAAACTCCCACGCTTTTCTTTGAGGCCCACCTTAGTAACCATTTGAAATATGAGGTTCCAAATAATTTGTGTCTTATTGTTTAAGGGACTAAGACCATGTTATGTATTACTGCAGGAGATGACTAAAGCCCGTCGGAAGAAATCAGCGGAAAGTATTGGAGGGTGTTTTGAGAGGGAAGATGTAGAGAAGTGAGTTTAAAGGAGTTTGAATTTTTAATGGTTGTGGTGACCCCACCGGGAAATCCCATCCAGAATCGCAAGAAGAAAGGAACGGAAAGCTTGAAACGAGAGGCAAACTTCTTAGAGCAAAGAGGGGAGCAAGATTGGAAATGAGGGTTGGAAGAATGGAGAGTTGAGTTCATCGGCATAAGAGTGAACAAGAGTTGGAGGGTACAGCTGAGGGGATCGTGATGAACTAGTAGAAAACGGGGGAGATAGAACAGAACCTGCATGACGGAACACCACAATTAACAGGAAAAAGGAGAAAGAGGACCGCTCCATCAACGATGCTTGATATGGAGCGATTCGGGAGAGGAGGGAAAACTACGGCAAGGAGTAAGCAAAGAAAGGAGGAAACCCAAAGGAACGGAGCTTTGAAGAGCAGTGACGCATGCCATTCTCGATCAAATGCCTTTGATATGTCAAGCCTCACCACACAAGACTCCCCATAGTCCCACAAGGGCAGAAGACCATAAATCAGTAGATAGGAAAGTATGTCACCAGTTGACCTCCAACGACGAAAAGCCCAACTGATGATCTGAAAAAAAGGGAATCGAGACTCCAGATGATCCAGGGAAGGAGAGGAGAAGCTTTTCAAAGATCTTAGATAGAATACAAAGTGGAGAAGCTATAGGGCGATTTAGTTTGAAGCGGATCAGAAGAGGCTACCTTTTTCGGGGATCGGTTGGACCATATGCGCGGCTTCCGCCACTGCAGGAAAAGTCATTAGTATTAAACATAGGACGAGTAAGAGTTGAACGAGGACAGGCGTTCGCAACTCGGGAGCACACTCCCTCAAAAACACGGGGAGGAATGCCATCCTGACCACTGCCCTCCTGGCGGTTCTAGAACTCAGGATCCCATGGCACACCCCGATTTCATGCTGTAATTAACAAGTAAAGACATGCGGAACCTGAGAGGAGGAAGGAAAGTAAGGAGGAAAAAAAAGAGTTAGGATGGTCCAGGGTAGAATTAGATGAATAAGGAGGCCGAAGAGATTAGTTTTCTTCAGAAAGTTGGTTACAGTTCACCGTCAGAGCGAATAAGGGGGGGAAAGGCAGATTTACAAATGTTGTTAGAGATGTTTTTGGCAGCAAGCCAGGAATTTTTATCAGTAGGAGGACCAAGCAGGTTGTCGCACTTTCTTTAAGTGAAAGTACGCTTAGCCTGACGAATAATTATCCCTGCAACAATTTCCAGCTGAATTAAATTAGGCAGTGATAGGAGAACGAGAGTGTTTCCATATGCCCATTACGCAATGTCTCTCTCCTGAATGCCACGAGAACAGGCAAACTCCACGAACCAGATTTTGGGGGAGAGAAAGATTTAGTTAGAGATGGAATGATCTTGTTCATCCCTTCGGTGATTAAGGCGATGACCGAAGCATCCACAGAAACAGAAGCGTCTCTTCCCTAGGTCCATAGCAGATTTCATTCCAAGAATAGGTTAATTTAAAAACAACGCAATTGCCCCAATTAGCCCGGATTAAAGTGCAGAAATTACGTTTTTAGGCATGGAGGAGCGCTGGGAGCTGCTGGAAAGAGCTACCAAGATTGTGGTCAGAGTTAACAAAAGGAGGGAAAATTGAGTATTTGTAGCGAGAAGGGAGTAGTGGTAAACATCAAGTCATGCGATTCAAGGAAATTGGTTAGGACGATCTGGAATATGTGTAGGTCTTTAATTAACTGTTTCCAGATCGTTGGAGGAATGCTGAATGTTCTGGAAACCTCCTCGACCCGCCTGAATCAGTTGAAGGAGCCCCAAACCACTCAAGTGTGGTGTACGTGAAATCCCTAAATAGAGGACCTCAGCATTGGATGGGAATTAGTAGTCTCATGAGAAAGTAGTAAGACTAGTCCAAAAAAGAACGTGGAAAAATCTATTCCATTAGGTCGAGCAGTAGCAGAAAACAACAAATAAGATATAGTAGGGAGATAATTTTTAGCCACAGAACATCGAATTAGGAGATTCAAGATTCTCGAGACGTCGTTACAGGAGTGTTATGTTTATAAGGACCAGGACTCCACCATTTAGTAGAATTATAGAAAAGAAATTATAGTTTAAGAAGATATTTAAGTTCTATTTGAAAATGAATCCCTGGCCAGCGGGTCCAGACAGTATAAAATCGTTTTAGGTGCAGAGTTAAAAAGAGGTGACATATTCCACAGACTTCATGATAAGCACGTGAAGGCCACCGCACGTTGACAACAGTCAATAGGAACCGCGCGCCTGCGCCCACCCACATCCACTCCAACCAGTCACTTTAATCAAGCCAATCGCACAAAACAAAACACACACACAATTCTGACACAATACAATCTAATCAGCATACAATATTTGAAAAACTATTAGGGCGAACAATCCTGTGAAACCAGAATACACGCGACAGCGGCCGCACCCCCGCAGCAATATCAATTAGAAAACCAAGTAAAATAGTAATGGACTTAAATTAAGTCTTGAAACGATCGACTCCACCCACTACCCTAAAAGTTTAATAAACTAATACCTGCGAGAGTTACACATTAAAACCTAAAAATGATTTATTATATAAAATATTAATTAATAAAGAACACAAGTAAAAAAAAAAAGATCTACTAACCATTTCAATATAAACTAAGAAATCAAAATCTTGTAGTAGTAGTTAAATAAATTAATATAAAACTTAGCTTAAAAATCCTAAGCGGCGGAAGTTACGCTGACATTCTTCAAACACTTTGGCAGACATTAAACTATAGATTTACTAAAAACACTTGGACTAACAATTTAAATATAAAATACCAAACCAAAAAACAAAGGCAAACAAACAGTACCAAAGACATTTAAAATTTAGGAATTAAAAAAACAACAACTTAAAACATTAAAAATCTGAATTGCATAATTAAAAAACACATCCGGAAACACTTAATCTCACACGTCCACACTGGAACAAGCCTTCAACTTTCAAATATATATATATATTATATCATATAATATAATATAATATCATATATATATATATATATAATATATATATAAATATATAATATATATATACATATATGATATATATATATTATATATTAAATATATATATATATTGATATTATATATTAATATATTATATAATTATATTATAATATAATACTATAATATATATAATATCATATTATATATATAATATAATATATATATATACTATATAATATATAGATATATATATATATATATATATATATATTATAATGCTTTAGATATAGATTGTATTTGAGTTTTTTTGCCTTTATTTTACTTGAAGAAGAATATTCAAGGATCTAAGGATCAAAGTGCAACTTAGTAAAAGTAACTGAGGTGTTTCTAATTATAATTAAATAACAAGTGGTTTACAAATCAATTCATCAGGAAAGAAATTTTACTGAGGCCTTCAACTTTTGTTATTTACGATCGAAACAAGAATTCTTCCTCAAGGCTTTTAGGAAGTACAACTTATTTATAATAAGTTTATCCTATAAAATTAAATACTAGTGTTGCGAATCAACATCAGGATAGAATAAATATCAAGCAAGAAAGAATTTAATATATAAAAACAAAGGTACTCTGGAAAAGTATCTTCAAGACAGAAAGAGTTGACATCAATGATCCTTTTGATTTTTCCTATAGGAATAGCATTCCGAAACAGCTTGCAGAAGAAGAAGGAGTGTCTTCAATACGTAGGAAGAAATGTACCATCAAAATATTTAAGTGCGTAAAAACAACATAAGTGCTTTAATTTAAGTTTTTATCTATAAATGTGAATTTAGTTTTTAGAATATTAACATTTGATACTGTAACAGGAGCAACTAGCGGGGTTTGGAGCTTGAGGTATTGGAAAGTGCCTCAGGTTGTGGGATCCCGGCTAAACGTCAGCCGAATAAGTTGTGGAAATAGGAAAAGTAGAGTGGTGAATAAAGAGGGGTCAGGATAAAGGGGAGTAAGGGGGAGTTTAAAGAGCTAGGATGGGTAAAAGAGATTAGATTCGAGTGGGTTGTATGAATGTGAGAGGGATAAATGAGTAGGATTTGAAAAGGGAAGAAGTGGCTTAATGTTCGAAGGAAAAAAAAGGTTGGAATGCTAGGTGACAGCAAACAAAAGCTTGAAAGGATAGAAAGGAGATGGACTTGGAAAAATTTAAGTATGATTTCGGGGTGAACGAGAGAGTGAGCGGCCGAGGAGGGGTAGGGATAATTATCGAGAAAAGAGTGTTGTGGGATAAGGTAAAAATGTGCAAATAGGTAAGTTCGAGAATAATGTGGGTTAAAATGAAATGGGGGGCGGAATGTGGGTTTCTTATATGCCGCGTATGCACCAGTTAAATGGACGAGGGAGGAGGAGAGAGGAAAGATTCTTGGAGTGAGTTTGAATGATGTTTGGAAAGTTTCGGGAAATGATAAAATTGTTTCATTAGGAGATTTGAAGCAAGGGAGTGGGCAAGAGAGAGATGGGAGGACATATAGGTCCATTTTTGGGGTAGGGGAAAGGAATGATAATGGAGAAGCTCTGTTAGAATGCCCTGTGTCTTGATAGAAGAAGATAATTGGGAATACTGTTCAAGAAAAGTGGTAAATTCATAAGTATACAATGGAAGAGGAGATAACGGGGGGAGGGGCGATAATAGATCTTATTGTGTGTAATAAATAGAAAAGGATAGGGGCAGATTACTAGATGTAAATGTATTCAGAGGGGCAGGTAGGGGGTTATCTGATCACGTAATTTGGTCGGTTGCTAGATTAAGGTTAGGGGAGAGGTAACGTTAGGGAAAGGAAAAAATAAGAGGAGAATAGACAGTTCATAAAGGTGGAAATTAGATGAGGCAATGTGTAGGAGGGAGTTTAATTGAGGGGTATGGAGGATAAGCTGGAGGGAGTGAGCAGGGACGGAAAATTAGGGAAGTGGAGAGGAAGTGGACTGAAATTTAAAAGAGGACAATTTGTGAAGAGGCCAGAAGATATGTGGAGTAAAAAACATAATCTGAAGGAAGGAAAAGGAAAGTGAATGGTGAGTGAGGAGGTGAAAGAGTTGGTTGACGGAAAAAAGGAAACAAAAAGAGGTTTATGTGAACAAATGGTTCGTGGGAATAGGAGAAGGGGCCAATTAACGGCTGGGAGGGAATATGAGAAGGGTTAGAGTTGGCCAGCAAAGAGGGCGGTGGAGAGGGCCGAAGAGAAAATGGGCCACCACACTCACAATGACATGGTTGTAAGAAAAGTGACACCCGAACAAATTTTGTGAAAACGGCGGAAGCAAGATATTCTGAAAGAAGTAAAATAAAAAGGAGAAAGGAAGATGGAGGGTTTAGCGGGAGAGGGTTAAGGGAGAGTTGAAGGGAAATGATAGCGAGGGGAGTGATAAGGTAGGAAAACGATGGCGGGAATATTTTAAGGATTAGAATGAAATGGGTGGGAGGAATGAGGATGATTACAAAAGTGAGGGGGGGGGGACAGTGGGGGCAGGCAAAGGGGATTGGAAAATACCAAATGGATCTGAAAATATTTAGGCGTTAACTAAAGGAAAAAAAAGGGGAAAGTCCACAAGGCTCTAGGGATGGTATGAAGGAAAATGTTACAGAAATGGGAGGCGCAGGGTGTGGAGGGAATGGCTGCTACTAGGTCCATTACTAATAATTTATGCGTGGAGGAGGGGGAGAGGTATCCCACAGGATTGGGAGGATACGTTGTTTTGGTTTCCCCTGTAATAAAGGGAAAGGGGATAATGGAGTGTGGTGGAATTATAGGAGGTATTTGTCTTCTTGAGTTGTAGAGTAGGGGAAAGTGTATGGGGAGAATACTGATTGAGAAGGTGAGAGATTTAACGGAGGTGAGAATGGGGAGAACAAGGAGGATTTAGGTGGGAAGGGTGTTGGATTCAATATTCACAATGAAGATGCTTGTGGAGGAAGGTATAGAAAGGAAAGGGGAAAGTGTACGGGTGTTTTCTTGATCTGGAGAGAAAGCATATGATAGAGTGAAGAGGGGGAATTATGGAAGGGCTGGATGAATTTGGAAGTAGGGGTAAATTATGTTAAAAGGTCATCTAGGGGCCTTTATAGGAATAAGCAGAATAGTGTGTGAGCAGATTAGGGGGGAGAGCTGAGATGTTTGGGAGTAAAGAGGAAGGGTTAAGGGATAGATGTGTAATGGTCACCGTGGCTTCTTCAATTCTATTTATGGAGAGAGAGTGTTCTGCAGCAGGAATGATGAGCGGTAGGGGAGAGGGGTCGGAATTGGATGGATAGGCGGTGATAGATGGGAAGTGAAAACATGAACATTTGCGGATGATACTTGCCTAGTGGCGCGAAGATTTCCAGAAGGGCTGTAGATTTTGGTAAGGAGTTTGAGAGGGCGTGTGGACAAAAGGGTCTTTAGATAATAAACCCAGGAAAGAGTAAAGTGTTTGTGTTTGAGGAGGAGGAAACAGATGAGGGGGATGGGGTTAGAGATTAGAGTAGGAAATTTATTTCCGCCTTCTAAAAAGGTTTTCAGAATATTTATTTTGGATTTTGGTAAGGAAGGAGGGATGAGGGAAGAGATAGATCACAGGGTAGGAGAAGGAATGAGAGCATTGAGTGGTCTGAGGGGATTATGGAAAGGGGGGGAATTATCACATAAACTTAAGATAAGTATGTTTGAAAAAAAATATGTGTTTCCTTGAAATGCTATATGGGTGTGAACATGGGGGTTGAATGCTAGGTCCAAGAAGAAGCTGGAAGTGTTTGAGATGAAAGGGTGAGAGCGGTATGTGGCGTTAGCAAAAGAGAAGGATTAGGAATAGGTGATAAGAGATCGAGATCGTGAATTTGGAAAAATGGGTTGGGTGAGCAAGAGCGGAAAGAAGGGCAATTGTTAAGATGGTTTGGACATTCTGGAGAAATCGGAGGAAACAGAGGGTGGTAGCGCAGAGTGGAGGCCGGGGGGAAGGAGACCGAGGAGAGGACCGAGAAGAAGGTGGATGGATGGAATAAAGGAAATTGGCTGGAAGGAGAGGGATGAGGGTGAGGATCGGGTAGGGGTGTTGGCGAGAGATCAGAAGGCAATGGAGGGAGGTGCGGTGGGGGGCAGATGAAAAGGGAAAATATGGAATTAGGGAAGCTTCACCGTACCACTACCCCGCTTTCAAGCGGGCAATAAGTGTTTGTATAATATATAATATTAATTATAATCATATCATATATATATATATATATATATATATATAATATATATATATATATATATATAATATATATATTATATATAATATATAATATATATATATATTATATATATATATATATATAATAATAGTATATATATATCTTAATATATATATATAAATATATATATATTAATATATATATCATACATATATATATATTACATATAATATATTATATATATAATATATATAATATATAATAAACGGATGAAACTGAGCACAATTAGAAAGTCAAAACATATATACAAATTTCAATAATAATGTCATGAGTGAGGACACATCCTCGGTGTGAAGTATGTTGGATGATACAGTGAAAACAAGTTGTCTGGAGTTTTAAATATTTAGGATACATGTTGGATAATAAGGGAACGGATGATCGCAGAGTGTAGTAAGCGAAAGTGTGATGGTAGGAACAGTTGGCGGTGCAATTAAATCATTGGTGATGTGGATGTGGAAGGAACTAAGTCTTGGATGCTTAGGGGGTCTACATGACGTATGTTATTTGCCCTGTGTTTATTGTATGTATGTGGAAAACTACGGTTTGGAAATAAGAGGTATAGATAAGGTAACAATGTGTTCAGCCATGAACAATCTTCTCTACGGCGCGTGTAAGTGTGAGAAAGAATTTGAATAAAATGAGAATAACCACCATTTGGACAAGTTGTGTGGTCGGGAAGAAAGGAAGGTACAATGGAGAAATTGAAATGAAAAGGCACATTGGGATGGTTTTGGTTCATGTTGGAAAGGATAGATGATAGTCGGTGGTTTTAAGCCGATATATGGTGGGTGGAGTGTGCTGGAAATTTGGACAGACAGGAGCGTATGGAAGGACGACTTGAAAATATAAATTAGAACAAAGGAAAAGGGTTGTTTAGTGCTTGACGGAATGGACCTCAAGATGAATATAGGATTTACTATTATCTTTTTAACTCAAATCACAATGCCGCTTCTAACTGTGAGGAATCTACTGTACGTTAGCCAATATAATGCGCTTTGCAGATGACTCAACTCTCATTCACACCTAGAAAGGGATGCCTCCTCCGGATGGCGTCTGTCGGAGGAAACGGGTTAGAAGGCTTATTATCGTGTTGATGGAATTGATTTAGGCGTTGACCCCACTTCACACTAAATTTTTCTTGGACGGCGTCAAATTCTGCTGAATGACTCCGAGGAAAGCAATGTAAATGGAACAGACAAAAGAACAGAGTTTCGTATGGGGCGTAACAAAATATAAAACTTTGGCGTTCCTACCAAACTTTGGGGTTCCTAATTTCCATCATACAGCTACGGCAATCGTATGCAGGCGACATTATTCGACAGGCTAAGCATGGCTTTCTCACTAAAACAGAAGTGCACTGAGCTCCCGGTCTGGGGTTCACCAAACTGATAAAAGATATCTCGAAATAGTTTGGATGCTGCAATCTCGCCGTCACTCTTTTTCACTTAATTTAAATGGAGAAGCTGTAGTTAAGTGACTCACTGCGAAAGTGGCATTTGCCTCTTTTTTTGTTCTACATCCAATTCCATAACCTTAGACCTACGTCCTCGGGCACCGATTACCAAGGCCTACTACTCTTTCTTCTCCTAGTTTCCTGTGTTTCTTGCCCTTGTGAACACATATGTTCGGATGCTAGGAGACCAATTAGTTACACTAAACTCCAAAAGGATGAAATAAATTTTTGATCTTGGTAGTGCAAACTACACGCGTTTTTTCATAATCCATCTATTATATATTCAGCTTATATAAAATACGAATAGAGAAGAAATAAAAAGTGTAAGCATTCGTTACGTGAAGACAATGGGGTGGTCAACCATCCGAGGAGGGCGTCTATCTCTGCTGTACTCTCCATCCAGAAGAAATCACCACTTGTTTTTTCCTGACGGGGAGAAACAGAGTACAGAGGCTCTCTACGTGTCATTAAAATTCGTACTTTTTCTTTAAAAAAAAATTTATGGCGTAGACCTAAATATTAACAATTTCATTAAAAATTATTAAATTATATGAGGGAATCGCTATTATTTATTTTAAGTTTAATTTATTATTTTCTATGCCTTGTGACTATCTGGAAACGTGTGACAGATCATGTTTATTATATCTACTCTACCCA
>JABUQX010002515.1:15000-22500 GCA_015478945.1 Trachelipus rathkii | reverse complement strand
GTTATAAACATAAAAAGAATAAATTTTTTAGTAAAAACAAAATATTTAAAACAAATTAAACAAAATAAATAAATTTTTATAGTAAAAACATAATGTTTAAAGAAACAAAACAAAAATAATGAAAATTCTAATAGGGTTATACAAAATATTGACTTGAACAATAGATCAATAGATCAACTAGATCAATATATCATGAAGGGTAGCGAGGTATGGATGGCCAGTTTGATTTACTGGATTTACTACTTTAAGATATGTAAATATGCAAATTTTTTTAAGTTATAAACATAAAAAGAATAAATTTTTTTAGTAAAAACAAAATATTTAAAGAAAAATAAAACAAAATAAATAAATTTTTTTAGGAAAAAAATATTCTTGTTAATTTTTTAGTGAATAAATAAAGTTTTTGTATGTTATACAAAATATGACTGAATCAATAGATCAATAGATCAATAGATCAATAGAGCAATTAGATCAATAGATCAATAGATCATAGAAGGGTGTGAGGTTATGGAGGGCAGTTTGATTTACAGATTTACTGATTTACTGCTTTAAGGTATGTAAATAATGCAAATTTTTAAAGATATAACATAAAAGGATATAAATTTAGAAAACAAAATATTTAAAGCCAAATTTAAAAAATTAAATAAATTTTTATAGCAAACATAATGTTTAAAGAAACAAAACAAAATAAATAAAAGTTTTTGTGTTATGTTTATACAAAAATATTACTTGAACAATAGATCAATAGATCAATAGCCCAATAAGATCAAATAGATCACAGAAGGCGTGGGGGGTATGGAGGGCAGTTGATTACTGATTTACTGATTATACTGCGTTATGTATATGTAAAAATGCAAATTTTTTAAGATATAAACATAAAAAAGAATAATTTTTAGTAAAAACAAAATATTTGAAAACAAATAAACCAAAATAAATAAATTTTATAGTAAAAACATAATGTTAAAAGAAACAAAACAAATAAATAAAAGTTTTTGTGTTATGTTATACAAAACATGACTTGAATCAATAGATCAATAATAGATCAATAGATCAATAGATCAATAGATCACAGAAGGGTGGGAGGGTATGGAGGGCAGTTTGATTTACTGATTTTACTGATTACTGCTTTAATGTATGGTAAATATGCAAATTTTTTTAAAAGATTAAGCATAAATGTATAAATTTTTTTAGTAAAACAAAATATTAAAACACAAATAAAACAAAATAAAATAAATTTTTATAGTAAAAACATAATGTTAAGAAACAAAACAAAAAATAAATAAAAGTTTTGTGTTATGTTATACAAATATGACTTGAATCAATAGATTCAATAGATCAAAGTAGCCAATAGATTCAATAGATCACAGAAGGGGGGGGGTATGGAGGGGCAGTTTGATTACTGATTTACTGATTTACTGCTTTAAGGTATGTAAATATGCAAATTTTTTTAAAGATATAAACATAAAAAGAATAAATTTTTTAGTAAAAACAAAATATTTAAAACAAATTAAACAAAAATAAATAAATTTTTATAGTAAAAACATAATGTTTAAAGAAACAAAACAAAATAAATAAAAGTTTTTGTGTTATGTTATACAAAATATGACTTGAATCAATAGATCAATAGATCAATAGATCAATAGATCAATAGATCAATAGCCCAATAGATCAATAGATCACAGAAGGGTGGGAGGGTATGGAGGACAGTTTGATTTACTGATTTACTGCTTTAAGGTATGTAAATATGCAAATTTTTTTAAGTTATAAACATAAAAAGAATAAATTTTTTAGTAAAAACAAAATATTTAAAACAAATAAAACAAAATAAATAAATTTTTATAGTAAAAACATAATGTTTAAAGAAACAAAACAAAATAAATAAAAGTTTTTGTGTTATGTTATACAAAATATGACTTGAATCAATAGATCAATAGATCAATAGATCAATAGATCATGGAAGGGTAGGAGGGTATGGAGGGCAGTTTGATTTACTGATTTACTGATTTACTGTTTTAAGATATGTAAATATGCAAATTTTTTTAAGTTATAAACATAAAAAGAATAAATTTTTAAGTAAAAACAAAATATTTAAAAAGTAATAAAAAATTAAATTGAAAGCAAAAAGTAAAAACATAAAGAATAAATGTAAAATGAAACTTATAAAAATAAAGTTAGAAAATTAAAAAAAATAAAAAATAAAAAAAAATTAAAAAATTAAAAATTTAAAATTAAAAAAAAAATAAAAGTTAAATAAATTTAAATGAAAAATAAAAAATAAAAAAAATAAAATAAAAAATAAGTAAATAAAATTAACTTTTAACAAAACACATAAGAAAGCGAAATGCCTATATTAAATATGAACGGCCTTAGGAAATCCCAAAGGCATGTCGGCTATTGACTTGATATATATATATATATATATATATATATATATATATATATATATATGTGTGTGTGTATTTTTTTCTTTTTTTAAATATATAATAAAATAGATTATTTAAACTTTATATAAATATATTTTGCGTGTGTGAATGTGTGTATGTGTGTGTGTGTGTGTGTGTGTGTGTGTGTGTGTGCTTCTTTGCTATGTTATATTATATTATATATATATTATAAATATATATGTATGTGTGTGATTGTGTGTATGTGTGTGTGTTTGTCTACATGTGTGACTTAATAATCCAATATATATATATATATATAATATATATATATATATATATATATATATATATATATATATATATATATATATATATATATATATATATATATATATATATATATATGTGTGTGTGTGTGTGTGTGTGTGTGTGTATGTGTTCGTGTATAGACCTAATTATCCAATGTATATATATATATATATATATATATATATATATTATATATATATATATATATAATAATATATATATAATATATATATATATATATATATATATATATATATATACAATGTGTTCGTCTATCAATATGTACAATTTGTGTGTGTGTGTGTGCGTGTTTGTGTGTGACTGTGTGTACCTGTGTATTGATATTGCTTATATGCTTAATAATGTATTAATATATATATATATATAATATATATAGATATATATATATATATATATATAAATATTATATATATATATATTATATATATTATATATAATATATATTATATTATATATATATAGTATATATATATATATTTATATATATATATGTTGTGTGTGTGTGTGTGTATGTGTTGTATAGACCTAATATACAATATATAATATATATATATATTATATATATATATATATATATATATAGTATATATATATATATATATATTATATATAATATATATATATAATATATATTATATAATATATATATATATATATATAATGCTTGAAACAGGTTTATTTCTAGGAAATAATTTTGCACGTGGAGTTTTTAAAAGATAAGTTCTAGTTTTAAGTTATCTTTTCGTTTTTTTATTTTTTTAAGTGATTGTATCGTAGGTATATATTAATATTAATACTGTTTATGAATTTCGTCTTCACAGTGTTTAAAATTTGATTTTTATTATTTTGGCACTTTAACTTTTAAATTTAGGTTTTAATGTTAAATCAATTTTATTTACTTTTTTTTTATTCGCGAATTTATAGGGGTGCAAGTGAGCGTTAGTGTTTTTAACTTTAGGATTTTTCATATTTTTACATATTTACTGTAAATACGATTTTAGCTTTTTAGCATTTACGGTTTTAAATTTAGGTTTTAGACGTGTGAATAATTTTAACCTGATTTCACGTTTGTCTGTTTTATTTATTTTTTTTTTTGTCTGTTTGTTTTGTGGTTTTTGTATGTGCATGCAAGATGGGGAGATTTGCACCGGCGCGGCTTACTATCGACTTGCTTAACATCCGTGGCTTCAATCAATCTGCATCCGTGGGGAATTACCACCTCTCTAACTCTATCCTAACCTTTTGCTCCTGTCTGAGACCCAGATGGCTAGGAATTCATCCACTACTCGTTTAATATGTCCAACTATAACTTTATTTCATAATTTCCGTCAAAGGGTGGAGTATGTGCCTATGTTAACATAAACACTCCCGTAACACGTCTCTCGAGAATCTCGAATCTCCTACTAACTATTTTCTGTGGCTTAAAATCTTTCTTCCTTCTAATACAATAATGTTAGTGCTTCTGCTACTGTTCTCCTAACAGAACAGATTTCACAGCCTTTTTTGAATACCTTACTACTTCTCACCGAGGATGTTACATCTTTTCATTCAAATACTGAGGCCCTCTATTTAGGGGATTTCAATTGTACACAACACTGAATGGTTGGGGTTCTCTCATACTGATTTAGGTGGAGAGGCCAAATCATTTAGCATTCTCAACGATCTGGAGCACTCCCAATTAAAGAACCCACACACATTCCGATCGTCCCAACCAATTCTTGAACACACTTGACTTATGTTTCACCACTAGTCCTTCTCTCTATAAATACACCACCTTCGCTCCTATTGGTAAATCTGACCACAACCTTATATCTCTTAATTTTAATACTTTCTCTCCAACAGCTCCATCCTCCCCTACGCGTTTTTCTGGCACTTTGATCGGGCCGATTGGGGGGCCTTTGCGTCGCTTCTACGCTAAATATAATTGGTGACTGCTTTGTCTCTGGTGATGCTTCAACTTCTGCCGATAAGGTGGGAGCTGTAATCGTTGATGGGATGAGTAGGTTTATTCCTTCTTCGACTAAATCTTTCTCTCCTCATAATCCATGGTTCGATCGTGCTTGTTCTCTGGCCATCCAGGCTAGAGACAGTGCGTATCGGGAGTGGAAAAATTCTCGTTCTCCTATCACTCTTGCTAATTTTCATTCAGCTAGAAATCGTTGCAGGATACTCTTCGACGAGCAAAGCGGGCTTTCATCAAACGAAAGTGCGCTAACCTCCTTTGTTCGTTTTCCTACTGACAAATCTTTCTGGCTCTTGGCCCAAAAACATCTCTAACAACTTCTGTAAATCTGTCTTTCCTCCTCTTATTCGCTCTGATGGTTCTGTTGCTAATTCTCCAACTGAAAAGGCCAATCTCTTCGGCCTCCTATTTTCCTCTAACTCAACCCTGCACGATTCTGGCATTCCTCATCCTTCTTCTTCTCCTCTTAGGTTCGTCCTATGCCTTTGCCTGTGATTACATTCGATCGGGTGCATGGGCTCCTGAAATCTACGAACGTTAGGAAGGCGGGCGTGGCCCGGATTGCATTCCTCCCCGAGTTTTGAGGGAGTGTGCTTCCGTGTGCTGTCCCCGCCCCTCGTTCAACTATATTCTCTATGTCTCAAAATTAACACTTTCCCTCAGTGTTGGAAGCACGCACATGTCCAACCTATTCCGAAAAAAGGAAGCCGCTCTGATCCTTCTAACTATCGCCCTATAGCTCTTACTTGTATTCTATCTAAGATCTTTGAAACTCTTCTCAACTCTCATTTCTTAGATCATCTGGAATCTCATTCACTTCTTTCCGATCGCCAGTACGGCTTTCGGCGCTCGAGGTCTACTGGCGATATACTTTCCTATCTTTCCTGATATATGGTCTTTTCCCCTTAGGAACTACGGGGAGACTTGCGTGGTGGCGCTTGACACATATCCCAAGGCATCGTTACCGGGTATGCGCACGCGTCACTGTTCTCCAAAGCTCCCCTCCTTTGGGTTTCCTCCTGCTCTTTGCTTACTTATGTATAGCTTTCTTTCAAATCGCTCAATATTTCAAGCTGTTGTTCATGGGGCGACTTCTTCTTCCTTTTTCTGTCAATAGTGGTGTCCTCAGGTTTCTGTCTTATTTGATCTTCCCAACTTTATTCCTACTTTTCTTTAATGATCTTCTCACCTGCTCTTCTAACTCTATTCACTCATATGCCGTTGACTCGATCCTTCATTCTTCTACTCATTTCAAATGCTGCTCTTCTTTTACTTCTAGCATTGCCTCCTCGTCTCTTAATCTTTCCGATTTCATTCTCGCTGATCTGGATAAGGAATTTCCGGGTGGGTCGTCTGAACTTGGAAATTCAATTCTTTAAAAAACTCAACTTCTATATATTTTCCTATCAAAACCATTTTCCACCTTTCCTATCTCTTCGATTATTCTCTCGTCTCTTCTGTTGACAATATAAACATCCTTTGCCTTAACATAAACAAAAAAAAATGTCTTGGAACCTCACATCACAACGGTTGCTAAAGGCGGCCTCAAGGAAGCTGGGAGTTCTGTTTAAGACTGCGAGACTTTTTTCCTCTTCACTGTTACCCCGACTACACAAGGGATCATCCGCCCTTGTATGGAATACTGCTCTCATATCTGGAGGGGCTCAGGTTTCATCCGTCTTTGGATAGGGTCGAGTCCCAAAAGGCAAAAAGACTATCAACTTCCTGTTCTTCTAGTTCATCTTGACCTCTATTCTTTGCGGCGCGATGTGGTGCTTTATCTCTTTTCTATAGGTACCGTTGCGACAAGTGCTCGAGGGAACTTTCCACTCGCGTGCCACCACCTTTAAGACGCCCTCGTAGCACAAGGGGTGCTGTGTCGGCACATGAGTTTTGTGTTGATATCAGCAACTCCAGACTATTCGCTGCGGTGCCTCCTTCTTTCCTGCCACCTCTGTTCTGTGGAATTCTTTTCCATCTTCTGTGTTTCCTACTCAATTTAATCTCCCTCACTTAAAGCCCGCGTTCTGTGCTCATCTGCGTAGTTTGTGTTAGTTGAATTTTTGTTGTTTTAACACCCCCTCCTTGAATTAGCATTGCCCGTGCAGCGGTGGTGTAACCGTTAAATATATATACAATGTATGTGTGGTGTGTGTGTGTTTGTTGTGTGGGTGTGTACCTGTGTGTTTGTATGTGCTTATACATATACCCCTTTTAAGAAACAAATGATATATGACCTTACCCATTTACTTCTTCGTAATGTATATTTCCCCTTCTTGTTCATGTCAAAGGTCAAAAGAATTATGGGCAACAGGTGTCCTGTCTAGTCATTTAATACAGAGGGGTAAAAATTAATATGCAGTGACATTCTATCATATAAAATTCACCGCGAAAAAATTGAAATCGTAGAAAAAACGCACTAACTTGCCGTTTTAACGCGGTAAACTGCGGTGAACGAGGGCTCAGGCTCTGGATCAGGCTCCGACTCCGGCTCCGACTCCGAAATAAAAATCTACGGTTAAAAAAATATACCAGAATTCCTGAAAAAATAATAAAAAATATTACCAGCATTCCAGATTTTCCAGATAAATTCTACGGTTAAAAAAATGCTGGAAAATGCTGATCGTGCAATACATACTACTTATGGTTAATATATATATATATATATTATATATATATATATATATATATACAATATATATATATATATATATATATATTATATATATATATATATATATATATATATATATAATATATATATATATATATATATATATATATATATATATATATATTTACATGATACCACCACTCACGGAC
>JABUQX010002515.1:0-10000 GCA_015478945.1 Trachelipus rathkii | reverse complement strand
AATCAAAAATCATTAAAAGTATAGGAATCCTCACAAAATTCCATTTAGAGAAATATTTTTGACCACAATGGTCCTTTTTAATAAAAAATAATAATGTAGTAGAGAAGATTTACATATTAATTATAACATACACTAGAGCTGTAAACCTTGTTCTATGTAAAAATGTAGATAATAAATGTTATCTCTGCCTTTCAATTTCATGTGTTTGACTTTGGATTCCCACAACTTATAGTTAGTGACCAGGGAAGTAGTATAGTAAGCCAGTGCAAATTATTAAAGATTTTATTAATAACATAGAGGTAAAAAATTATTTAACTCTTAATATAAAGGTTTTAGAATTTTCCCCCTACCCTGGTAAAGCAAGCTTTCTAGGAGGTTTAGTGGAATCTTTAGTCAAACAGGTGAAAAATATAATCTATAGTGCTATAGGAAAAATATATTAGAGCAGGATGATTTTTCTTTATTAGTTAGGGAAGCAAACATTGCTATAAATAAAGGCAGTAGCATTTAGTCAATATTAAGAACCTGGAGTGGATCAAATATCCATTTGCAATAAAGAGATATTGCTGATAGATTGAGTCACCATGGTTGTTTTTCTCATTTATTTCATGAGGTGCAGATCATTCGATGATCTGATGGTCTCTTGTAAACCTGATCAGATCAGTTTATTTGCTTTACAATACAGAGAAGTGATCTAATTTGATGATTGTCTATGATGATCTTAGCAAACTACAATATCTTGCACTAACCAGCAAGATAAATATAAAAATAAAAAAACCATTCATTGGGAATTAGATATGTTGCTAGTCAAAGAAAAATTCTGTAAACCATACTTTTACAGCATGGGAACAGTACAAGAAATAAAAAATGATTTAGGAGAAACTGTTTCTGTAAAAATTAAAAAATCAAATCAAGAAATTATAATCCGACACATATCGGACGGATATCATATTGTTGATAAATATTAATAACAGTGATGCTGACAGTAGAGTAAAAAGGAAAGCTGCAGTTCAATGTAGAGAGCTACATAAAAAGTTCATAGCAAGGGCAACTTTATACTCCAATATATAAAGCAAATGAATATCTGTGTCCTTGTTTAACAGGGACATGATATATATTTGAATAAAAACTAGTGTAAAATAAATTTTGGTTCCAATTTAGTTTACATAATAATCAAATTAAATTCTTATAGAATTTATTTTGGTCCCTCCCAGTGTTAAAATAATATTTAATATAATATAATTTGTGTATAAATATATGTTATTTTAAATATTTTTATATTTTTTATTGTTTTATATTTTTATTAGTATGGACATGGAAGTTGAGATTGAAATATTGATTTTTAAATAAAAAAAAAAACAACCTAATTTGAAGAATTTATTTATTTATTCATTCTGTTATAAAATAAACATTAAATATAAAATAAAAAAAAAAAAAAAAAAAATTTAAGTAACCTTAAAAATTTATTTTTGATCATTTCACTGCTGGTTTGTTTACATATAAATGAATCCTCAAGCGAAAGCTCGAATCATGCTTAACTCTGCAAATTGTGATGCAAGAATTGGAGAGGAAACAAATTAGGATTGGCAGAGTTGCCAGACCTTATACCATTAACGGAGCAGACGTGTGTTCTTTGCTCTGCTATTTAGGCAATAACAACTATTATTAAAGAATATCAACAGTCAGGCCACTAATAATAAAAATATATACCTACAAACTAAATAATTATTTTTATTTTTTAGAGAATATACAAGAAAATTCTGGCCTAAAGACATACTACTTCATGAGTCGGAGAAGGCAAGTGGATTCATACAACAAAGCCTAGGAGAGGGCTTATCTTTTTTGTTTACCATCCTTTCCATACGAAGTGGCAATCATTCCTACTTGGAAACTCTTAAACCAAAGGTGAGAAAATTTTACAGATTGGTAATTGCTGTATAATCCAGATCTGGTCTCCCTTCATTAGTATAATGAATTAGAGAGTGAAAGGGGATCTAACTATTATATTAACCATTTGCTAATAACCCTTGATTTGATAATAATGATAGAATTCATATTTTGAATATAATAATAATAATCTAATCAATAATAATAATAAATATAAAGTAATATAATAATAATAATAATAATAATAATAATAATAATAATACTAATAATATAAAATTATAATAATAATAATAATAATTAATAATAATTATAATAAAATAATATAATATAAAATAATATAATAATAATAAATAATATAAATAATATAATAATATCAATAATAATGAATAATAATATATAGAAGACTGAAAATCTATCTTTCAGATAAGGATTGGTCTGGATTTAAGAACATATGAAGCATTTTGGTGTTTACAGAAAGACGGAAATCACAATTAGAGCAGAGTTCTATTCTCATTATATCAATTTTCAAATAATAAATTGTGATATACTCTTGGAATGGAAGATACTTATAACAACTAACTTTCTCAGTTTGAAATTAAAAATAAAAATTCTTTGAACTCTCCCTTCTCTAAATTATTTTCTTTATTACTTTATTCATAATTTTCTGTTAAAGGGTGAATGGACAATTTCAGTAAAACTTGCCTCCTCCTTTTTCCTAATTTTTGAATTTTTTTCCGTTTGAAAATTTGGCTATTAGGTCATAAGCACACAATAATATAATGTAATCATAATATATAATTCTACGATTAGAGTTTTAATAAGCTCTTTGAAACTTTCATTGTGGGGTGAATTGGAACCATATGGGGGTGATAGGGAAATCTCCTCTGGAATCATTGAGTGTAAATTTAATTTTTTATTGTATTTTTACTTAATAAAGGTAGTTGTTTTATATTAAAATTAGCATAAGTATTAAAATGTCGATAATAATACATAAATAGAATTAAATGTGGTGTCCATTCACCCTTTCGGAGGAGGATGAAAATGGACATCTTCTTATGGAATTACATATTTGCGTATAAATTTAAATTTTTTTTCAAAATTTTCGTAAATAGCTCTTCTTGACAACATTAAAATTGCAATGGGTATTTTGGTGCCTCAAAATACGCCAAATAGAATAGTATGTTCCCCATCATGATTTTTATATGGAGGTGAATAGGGACAAGTTAGGCCCAGTGATTTAATACTTTGCCAGTTTTAAGCTAACATACTCAACTGTTTAACTGAAAAAATAATTAAAATTCATCACAACTTTTCATAACAAAGTTAAAAAAACTTAGATTTTTCAACGGTAATTCTATTTTAGAATATTCCAATTGAGTATTTATATTTTTCAAATATAAGGAATTTAGATTAAAGATAATCTAAATAAAATTTGTATTACGAGGTATTGAATGAGCAAAAAAATATTAATTATTTTTTTCTTTTTATATTGTTCATTATACTCACTAATTTTGTCCATTACCCAGCTGGATTTTCTTTCTCTCTTCTCATTCACTCTTTCTTTCTTCTCCTTCTCTGTCCTCTTTTCTCTTTTTTTCTATTTCTCCAATTTTCTCTCTCTCTCTCTCTCTCTCTCTCTTTCTCTCTCTCTCTCTCTCTCTTCTGCTCTTTCTTCTCTTCTATCTCTTCTTCTTCTTCTTTCTCTCTCTTTCTATCTCTCTTCTCTCATCTTTCTCTCTCTCTCTCTTCTCTTCTCAATATATATATATTATATATAAATATTTTATAATATATATATATAATTTTTATATATATATATTTATATATATAATAATATAATAAATTCTTAATTTTCTACAGTGTGCCTTAACTCATTTTTTAATAAGTGATTATATATAGATAATGTATATTTTTTAAAATTCAAACTTTTACCCCCCTGGTTTTTACCCTAAAATAAAACCCAGAATTAGTGTGGTTGTGGGAGTCTTGGAGTTTATCCAGTGACAGCCTGCTGTTTGTTTCTAAGGTACCATATTGACTATTGGTAGCAACTTACTAGCTACCCTAGAGCGCTCAGATTATGATGGCGAAATGTTCGCGAATTATAATTATAATCAAATATATTAAATATTACTTATTACTTATTACTTATTACTTACATTACATCAATACCTATAAAGACATAAAATTACCTTTAAAGGTTATAAATTAGGAATGAGATTCATTTGCAAATATTTTTAATTTGTAAATTTTAACTATCTTATTAATTTATTTAAGATCATATACTGAATGAATTTTACCAACCCCATTGAAATATTTGATCATTTCTAATTTCCCTAAATTTTTAAAAAAAAAAAAAAAAAAAAAAAAAAAAAAAAAAAAAAAAAAAAAAAGCCCACACAAATAAATAATATTAATAAAAAACTATGGGGCTGTTTTTTTTTTATTTTGGTTAACCGATTAGCAACTCAAGTTTACCAAAATAATAAAAAAAATAAAAAAAAAAAAAAACTATGGCTGTTTTTTTTTTTTTTTTGGTTCAACCCGAGTTTTTTTTCCCCTCCAACCTATGGATCTACGACTAGATTCTAGACTGCAGAAGGGTAATCCTGGTTCTTCCGCTGATCGTTACTAAACTTTTTCTCAAAGTTTGGGAATTTTTTGTGTTTTTCAATTAAATTCTAACTACAGGCAGTTAAGACATCTTTTTTCCCAATACATATTAATAAACCCAAGTGAGATCTTTCCATAGTTACGAACCTTTGAGATTGATCTATGGGGTTCAGCATCCCCTCATGGTGTCTCAGAGACCCCTGGGAACGGGGTACCAACAAAAAACCAAACGTATCGAGGGTGAGAGCTGATGAAGGAGTTGGAGTCCACATAAGGAGTGACGACTCCTGTGAAATTATATATATAATATATTTATATATTATATTAATATAATATAATATATTATATAATATATAATATATATATATATATATATATATATATTATATATATAATATTTATATATATATATATATACTATAATATATATTTTATAATATATTATTATATATATTATATATATATATATATATAATATTTAATATTATATATATATATATTATTATATACAAACATAAATTATCACATATACAATATATAATATCTATTATAAAATAATAAAATAAAATATATTAATATTATATATATATATAATATATATATACTATAATAATATATTATACTATATATATTATATATATTATATTAAATAAACCAAACTACTAATAATACATTATAATTACATAATACTAAATAATATAATAAAAATAAAATTAAAAATAAATAAATATAAATAAAATTATATTATATAATAAATAATACTATATATAATATATAAAAAAAAAAAATATAATATAAATAAATAATTAAATATAACACAAATATTAAAAAAAATATAATATAATATATAACATATAAAAAACATAATTATTACTATATGGAAATCAAAAAATAATACAATTATTATAAAATATATATATATATTATATATATATATATAATATATATATATATTATTATACGAATGTAATATTTTTTATTAGATACATCATACTCACTCAAAAATATGATTTATTGACCCTAAAGCAGTAAAGCGTAGAAATAACACATAACCCATCTCGATCTCCCGTCACATAACCCGGCTGCTTGATTTTGCTTCTCTTCATATTTGGGCATGAATTGAATAACACAACATAAAAAATAAGTTTCTTTGTATAACAATAGCATTAAAATAATTTTTTTCTGCCATGATTAAACAAATATATTAACAATTTATGTTGTAGTTAATATTTACAAGACCTAAGAAATTTAATCATGATATATAATATATCTCTTATCATTCTGATCAAGATTAAATGCTAAATAAAAAAGGTTTTTAATAGTAAAGCTAAAAATACTACTGAACTAAAACTTAGGTAATCTTAATACATACAAAGACATACCTTAACGCACGAATAAACCAAACTGCCCATTATAAAGTAAGGTGATTAATACCGGTACTTACACTAACATTACATCCAAAATGAATCTACACCACTCTATTTTCTATCATTCTAAAAACTATCAATCGATAATTTAAACATTATCATAGTATATGTAACAAACAACTGAAAAATTTTTTAATCTTATATAACTATAGCAATTGCACTAAGATAAATGCTAAACGCAGTTTTAAGCTTTACAACAATATTATACATAACAAGAGCTATCCTTCTATCAATTGACAGCCGAATAATTGATAAACCTAACAAGTTTATATCAGTAAACCTAGCTAATATCATAAACTAAGAAGATTAATTTATATTTATATATTAATATATCAAAGTATATTTATTATATATAATATTATTTATATAATTTATAATATACTTATAATAACTATATATTATATTATAATTATATTAATATATTGTATATAAATAAAATAATTTATATATATATATATATATATATATATAATATATTTATATATTATAATATTATATATATTATATATAATATTATTATTATATATAATAATAATATATATATATATATATATATTATGTAAATTTAGCTTTAAACTTTGTTTGTTTTTCCTATAATTCTGACCTTAGTGTGTCCCTACTTATTTATATTATATATATATATTATATATATATTTATAATATAATTATATATATATCATATTATATATATTATATATATATAATTTATTAGTATATAATATAATATAGAGGTGGGAATTCCCTTTAGTCGATGCTGTCCCCGAGCGGACTACCAGAATAGGTGCGGACTAGGGGAGGTGCGGAGTCGTCAGGATATTAGCGGACTTGCACGTGCGAGGATAAAATAAGTTCCGGACGCCTTTTTGGTACGCACTTTTTTTGAAAATGAAGTATAGTTACTTTATTAAGAATTCTATTGGTTATAATAAGAATAAAATTTATTTAAGTTTATAACTATTATACTTAGTCTAAACTTTTTGTTTTTAATATTTAACTTCAACCATTCTCATTCCTTAATGGTAACCATCTATATGAAACATTTAAATTGATTTTTATAGACTGAATGGCTAATATTAATTTTATATTAATTAATTATATTTTTGCTATAATAACTAGGCAATATCTAAACATTCTGTTGTAAAACAACCCAAATATTATATATATATATAACTATAATAATATATATATAATATTATATATAATATATATATAATATATATATAATATATAATATATATATAATATATTATATATATATATATATATATATATTTAATAATATATATATATATATATATAAATATATATAATATATATATATATATAACTATATAATATTAATATATAATATAAACTATATTTATTTATATTTATATATATATTATATATACTATATAAATGATAATTGTTATATACGTATATATTATTATAATATATATATATATATCATATGTAGTATATATATAATTATATTATAAATAATTAATATATAAGTAGTATTAAGTACGAATTTAGGAAGAAATTGAATTATATATATATATAAATATGTTATATTATATTATAGTTATATATATATTATAATATATTATATATATATTATATATATATATATAAATATATATATAATATATAATATAGCTAACAGAGCTGATACGTAGTATTAGCAGACGTCGCAGGCGTCGGAGGCTTCCATGGATTAATAAAATCTTGACGAAATAGACCCTTCTTATGGGTGGAGCGGTTGTTAAAAAATTTCAGAAGTTCAGGCAAGAATGATATTTGGTGGAGGACCTTAAATTTAGCATGGATGGCTGGAAAGCGAACTAACCACACTCCTCTCACAGGAATCTTCCCTTTCTGCAAGATAGGCAGAATTTGTTGAACTTCTTAATATAATACACCTCGCCCTAGTTTGTGCTGTGAGCAATATTTAGTATGTGGGATTTGAGGGCAAAGAAGGTACGTGAACCTGCTTTTAATTGGGCAGGCTAATCATTTTTTGAAGAAGGTAATATGGATCTTGTTTTCTTTTGACGAAGACATTGGGAGGACGAGAGAGGAAAATTTGAAGATATGTACATATCATCAATTTTTCCTAAATTTTATAATAATTTTTTGTAAGGATATATATAATTTATATTTATATAATATTAAAAATTTTGTGAAGTTGACATTATTTAAAGAGGAAGACGTGCGAGTGCGGAGGTGCGGACGTTGCGATTAGCGGAAGTTTGATGGTTGAATGGTGATCGAGGTTGCGCTATCGCTACGTTTTCCGAGGTGCGGAGGTGCGCAGCGGAACACCCCTGAGTAACGATGCCCACCTCTGTATATAATATATCTAAAATAATTTTGACTTTTTATAGTTATAATAATTTATTAATATAATATATATTTTATATATATATATTATATATATATATATATATATTATTTATATATATATATATAATATAATTATATATATATATATATATATATATATATATGGTAATTATATATATATATATTATATTATATTTAATAATTATTAAATATTATGTATATATTATATATATATATTATACATTATATATATATATATATAAATATAATTATATAATATAATATTATATTATATATAATATATATATTAATATATATATATATATACATATAATATAATATATAATTTTATATAATTATATAATATATATATATTAATATATATATATATATTATAATATTAAATAATATATATTATAATAATATATATATAGTATTATATATATATATATATTATATATATATATATATATATAATAAAATAATTATAATAAATATAATATATATTATATATATATAATATTAATATAATATATATATAAATAATATTATAATTATATATATAAAGATATATATATATAATTATATATATTGGTTGTAAATTTGGTTTTTCATTCAAACTATTTATAAGAAAGATTATTAAATTCTTCTTAAATGGCTTTAGGATGCTATTATATTTCATTTGTTCACAATTATAACTTTTATTTTATTTTGTCTTCATTTGACAATTATTGAAATATTGCTTGATAATGTATATACAAATGTCGTATAATAGAAAACTACTTTTTGAAACTTATTGAAGCATCTCAGAATTTACGGATCTTAAAATCATGCATTTTTTACTTACTAAAGCATTATTTTATATTAAGTATTTGCTTTTACTGATCAAACTATGCCGATGAAATATTTTGGACGCCAATTTTATTTTTATTAGAAGATTAAATTAGAAATGAATTATTTATTTATATTTGAGTATAATAGTGTTAATAGAATGTCTAATTCACCAGCAAAGTAAAATGTATATAAATTTTTAGCATTAAATTAGGGCTATTTATTTTCTTTAATAAGATTTTATATAAACTATGTAATAACTGTATTTAAGATAAATTATATATGCTCAATTTTAAGAAAAGTTACGGAATGATAAGATTACTTATAATCAGAATTTATTCTGATGA
Source organism: Trachelipus rathkii (assembly GCA_015478945.1). Classification (NCBI taxonomy): domain Eukaryota; kingdom Metazoa; phylum Arthropoda; class Malacostraca; order Isopoda; family Trachelipodidae; genus Trachelipus; species Trachelipus rathkii. The sequence goes on along the minus strand of JABUQX010002515.1, from coordinate 570 downwards.
TTTCAGAATATTATTATGAAATATTTTTATGGATAAAGTTAAAACATTCGAAATTCTTCACGACTAAATGAGGCAGCTAGATTTTAGAACGGGAGAAGAAAGGCAGCTGGCGTGGAATTCTACTCTTCTCACTGGCAACTGTAAGTCTAACTACTTAGAGAAGCCAATAGTTTCCTCAACCAAAACTTACTTTAGTAACTGGGTGGATCCAGTTAGCGCCAGCCTTCGGTGGACCGAGCTTTTACTGAGCGTGGTACCGTCCCAACCTTCGGGTTTCCTAGAAACTTTCGGTGGAGACCGGGTTCGGAACCCATCTGATGGTGAGACGCAGGTGGGCCCTTTATCGACGTGTCCGTCGACAGCTTAGCCTCATCCCAGCAGAACCAGTCGGCTCGGTGGAGACCGGTTGGCGGCCGTTCCTTGGGTGGAGACCTAGGTTCGTTATTGGGGTGGTACCTGTTCCAAACCTTCGGGTTCCCATAAACCTTTCGGTGAGACCGGGGTTCAATACCCACATCTGGTTCGGTGGGACGCAGTGGGGCCTTTTAAAAGAACGTGGGTACGTCGACC
>JABUQX010002514.1:50000-69069 GCA_015478945.1 Trachelipus rathkii | reverse complement strand
ATTATTATATATTATTATTATCATTATTACCTTTTTCATTTTGTCTAAGCCGTTTCACATCAATTTGGCTGTATAGGTCTCCTTTGTATACGCATATTACCATAGAAACATGTTTATTTTATTGTTGTTGTGTTTAGCGAGATATATGCACTTTTTGAACTGAATATGGTTCGTTCGTACGCATTATTCTTGTTTACTTTCTTCTGATTGGTGAAAGAAGAACTCATTACATTTGAGGATTGTTATACACTCGATTTTCCTTCAGTAGGACATTTTTCGCTGTGCTGTACGATGACATCTCATCGCATCTCTACGCTTGTTTTGATATCTTTACGAGGATTTCGGCTATTCCCAACGATGGTCATTTATAATTTATTCGTAAACCAATGGAGACCGATACATTGCTTGTATTCCAGACGGTGAGTTGCTAAAATAACATAGACAACCCCTATAACATTCATTTCTGTCTGGAAAGAAATTCTCATCAAATTTCTAACTTCGCTTTTCCTTATGGCCTTCATAGAGAATTAAAATCATACGAATAATCTTTTTATATTTGCAATGGTTGACTATCTTGAAGAAACATCTTACTGTGTCAAGAGAAAGACAGTGAGACTGGTTTCTTTATATAGACAAATTGATTTGAGCATACTGCTCTCTAGATCGTGATAGGCAATATTAAAAGTAAGTTTAAGATTGCTACGGCAACTAATTTGGCAAAAACACTTCATGAGCCCCCAGCACCCTTCTGGCGTCACACTCGTCTTCAGGCTTTACACGTTCCCTGCAACTCCTCTGATAAATATGTACAGCATGCATACACATACAAAAACACTCGAATCTTACACCTCCGAATCTTAAAACAATGATGTTTGCTAATCTAATACTTAGATCTTATATATATTGAAAGCACAATCTAGTTGTATTAATTCCTATGTATAAATTTTTACTATCATGGTAATCAGCATTTCGAAAAGATATTGCAATTTTCGTGAATATGTATGGCTAATAACTACCAAAATCCACAGAGCATTAAAAGACTTCTGCTATTTCCGTTCTCTATGAGAAATGATGTCGAGTTTGAATTACCTCTAAAATTATAGCTTGTTTAGACAATGGTCTTTGAATTGCCAAGAATACGGCAATTATATATATTACATCCTTTTCAAAGGATTGATCCCTGAGAGATATCATAATAGATTTTGGCTCCAAGTTATAAGTTACAAAAATGTTATAATTGCCATCCCCATTTGCGTTATACTAAAAAAAGCGAATTAAAATCCAATTAAGTGCCATTCACACCTAAATGCTAATATCTAATAGTTTAAGAGATAAGATATAAAATAGCCCTCCTTTTCAAATTGATTACAAACAAAAACAAAAATAAAATTATTTTTACTTCCCCTATGTTCGCTCTATTGGGTTAAATTGTTAATGATAGCTGTTTATTTCGTCTGGTGGTTGCCTAGCAAACCTGTTTGCTCCCTCACCAAGACGTATGTTTCTTTAACATATATTAGACTTAGCCTTTACAGAGGACTAAAACTTTAACTCTCACATATGTTGTATTTAATCCGTTAGGTATGGTATGATAGTTAGGTAGGTTAATGGTTAAATTTTATGTGTTATAACTCATGATTACTATGTTAATGTGAAAAAAACTTTGTTGCGTTAGCTTACATTCGTTGCGTTAACTCAACAGCAGTAATATGATAATTAGATAAGCTTATGATAAATTTTATGTAACTACCTAGCTAAAATTCTTAATGCCATACAATGATTATTCTTAAATACACAGTATGACTTTCTGTGCCCATTGATCAAGCATAAGCATCTTAGGCAGTTTGCAATAGGTTTAACATCAATTGTTAACTGTTGTAATTTAACCGTTTTTTATTGCTAAGAAGTTACATTAATATTACACTGTTGTTTAATAAGCAGTGGAACATGTATAGTGTTAGCAGTTATTCTTTAGTGCTTTTAGCAAAAATTATCATAACTCTTATAATCTAAATTATCATACTGCCACCCAGTACGGAATGTAGCTAAGCCAACAAAGTTTTTTACATATTAACATAGTAATATTTAACAAAATTTTACCATTAACCTTACCTAACTATCATAATAACCTAACGGATAAATACCCAAAAACATAGTAAAGTTTTGAATCCTCTGTAAGCTAAACTGGATTTGAACATAAACATAACTTGACACACAACAACCAGGACAAATAAAAAAAAAAACAAGGGCTTTAAATCAATTTTAAACAACCTTTAAACCAATAAAGCGAACACTAGGGGTAAAGTTAAAACAAGTTTTCATTTTTGTAACATAATTTTCATTGAAAAGAGCGTTATTTAAAATTACATAAAAACATATAAGTTTATATGAAATTTATAAAAATTAATTCAATTTAAGCGAGGGGACATTTATGATTCCCAACATTAAATGAGCAAAATCTTATTGAAATCTCTCCAGGGATAAACAACTCCCTTGTGAAGGATTGTAAGTATAAATTGCATTCTGCAACCACAAAACCAAAAACCATTTCCTGCCAATATTTTGGTTTCAAACAGCCCACTCATTTTCTCTCATGCCAGAGAGAAATAAACTTATCCATGTTGCTAGTTATTAGCATCTCCTATATAACCCATTATACGTGGTAAACCACATGTTTCAGATGTGTAAATATCATAGATACAACATAGCTATTTATATATTAAGTCGCTCAAGGCTATTGTCAACATTGTATCCAGATGCTGATTGTTGATTCGTTTTTTATTTGTGTCTTTAAATCCAATGCTGTAATATTTTCAGATGTTCGAACTGTGAACCTTATACATGTACGCCAGAAGGTCGCGCTATTAATGGGCGGGTTTCCAATAGTTGCGCACATCAATGACTTTTAATATTGTCACACGACGAGGGGAAAACAGCCCATCCTATTCTATTAGAACTCTCTCACACTGGTCTCCCCCAAGTAGATATTTCACTTGACTGAGTCAATGCAATCAGATGACACACACTTATCCTTTAACCATTACCCATGCTTCTGCGATATCAATAATCTTGGATGATGAATTCTTTCAACAAGAAATGAATAGGGGATCTATTATTTTTGCCACCTCCGGCTGGAATACAAGCAATGTTGCAGTCGCCATTCGGTGTACGAATAAATATAAAATGACACATCGTTGGAAATAACCGAAATTCCTCGTAAAGATATCAACAAACAAGCGTAGAGATGCGATGAGATGTCAATCGTACAAGCACAGCGAAAAATGTCCACTGATGGAAAATCGAGGTTATAAAACAATCTTCAAAAATGGTAGTTGAATTCGTCTTCAACCAATCAGAAAGAAAGTAAAACAAGATGATGGACGTACGAACGAACCATATCAGTTTCAAAAGGGTATATATTCTCGCCAAAACAATACACGAAACAATAACAATAAACATGTTTACTATGGTAATATGTGTATACAAAGGAGACCTATACAGCCAAATTGATGTGAAACGAGCTTAGACAAAATAAAAAAGGTAATAATGATAATAATAATAATAATAATAATATAATAATAATAATAATAAATAATAAATAATAATAATAATAATATAATTAATAATAATAATAAAATAATAATAATTAAAATAATAATATAATAATAATAAAATTAATAATTAAATTAATAATAATTAAATAAGAAGTTGCAGACTATATATAATTATATATTTACATATTATCTACTATGAGCACACAATGTCACTTTTCATAGGACTTAAGATTTAAAAGCGTCAAGTCTTGTACACAAAAACCATGTCATTTTCATCGTATATACCTAAGAAATTTTTCACTTCATCTGTATGTACCATCACGGAGATACATATGTAAAAAGTCTGGGAGGCGTGGCGGAGTCACTAAAATTGTGTTTACTAGATAGGGTCGAGCTTTGCGTAAATAGTTTCGTACCATTATTAGTAGATAAGAACGAATTTCTGTACCATCTATAGAATTAAGAAGGTTCATATTATGTAGTTCTAATCAGGATCATCGACCGAGCATTTTCTTAAAATGCGCCTAATATTTTCCTTGGTTATAACATGGTAAATGTGCAGCGTTTACAAATTTTTAGACAGCATTTCCGATTTCTTCGTTGCATTCTTACCCTCCTACGAAAAACCCTCTGGGACCATGATGTTATCTGTGGGTAATCCGGAAATATAGTTCTTATCTGAAGCCGTAGATTTCAGATCGCCTGTCTCATTTACACATCTTCCATTGCTCGAACATTCCAATCGTGTGTGAAATTTTATATACTAGAAAAATAGAAAAAGAGGAAGTAAGTGGCTGTCTTTGTGGACACCCTCTTCTGCTAATAATCGTTTTCGATGAGTCTAAAATTTCGGTAGACTTAGATATTTTCCTTGACCCATTCTGCGAGCGTGGCGGCGACATATAACAAGAGTTTAGTTTCGTTCGTACTCATAAAGACGTTTGTTACTAGAGTATACAAATTCATTAATACACGATTAAAAAAAATCGAAAACTATTAGGGTTCTTTTATATAAGATTGAAACCCCACACCCTGGGATCTTGATTATCACCCAATGTATAATATTTTGTATAGAGGTATATCTGTTAAGACGTAACATGATGCACACTTAGTTAAAATAAACACTGTTTTTATTATAACAAACACAACCTCCTAAAGCTTTCAAATCCACAACGATTATGACGTTAAAATAAGTCTCAGGAGAAAAGGTAATATTAAAAAATTACGGGTACAAACAGAAAGGCCTAAGAGAGATAAGGAAGGGAATTATATTTGTATATATCAGAGAAAGGAACAACACTTCATGTTTATACAAAAGCTAAACAGGAAGGTTAAACCTGTTTACTTTGTACGTTCACTTTTGGGCCTTACGTGCCATTCGTTTTATGTTTGTATTTGTATTTCATGTTTCATTCAACGCTATCGCTCCGGCAAACTAATAAATGCTAAATGGAACTAAGAACATAACATACTTAACTTACGAATAAACAGTTTTCGATTTTTTAAGAAAGTTCTTTTGCTTATCCTACGGTAAGTAGTTTACTAACTAGTCATCCTTACTTAACCTATCCTACCTTTCATGAAAACATTACGCAACACCTTTCGAGTCGTGATGTGTCTTACACGGTAGCTATCATTAGGAGTTACCTTCATGTTTATTACAAACGCTCTTCATGAATGCGCTCACACAGCAACATAATCTCAAAACTTACTTATACAGTACACCGGACCAATTTTTTTTCAAAGGATGAGCCCAACTACATGGAGAGATTCACCAACCCAGAGATGCATGAAGACCCATCTCGGGTATCCCGCTTACACCCCCTCCTTCTTGTCCTAGTGCGAGTTAAATTTTTTCTCCGTCTTATAATTGCAAATTTGTCGCAACAGTTGTTGTGCCCATGCGGCGTTGCTTGACTTTGGTTGGTTGATCCTGTAAACAAGGAGCACCCAGCGGAATACCATGAGGCTCCAGCAGGGGTTACGAAAACCTTATATATACATATATATATATATATATATATATATATATATATATGATAATATATAATATATAATATATATATATATATATATATATATATATATATATATTATAATGATAAGGAAACTGCCTCATCCTTCTACCACCTCACGAGCAGTGTAAAAAGTATGTGTGTGATAAAAAATACCAAATATGGGTAATTCACCCTGCTGTGGATTGCAACCTGGGCCTAGCAGATGAACCGCGTAAGTACTTGACCATTACGCCCGATGATCGTGGCGTAGTGGGTCAAGCACTTACCGCTGTCATCTGCTAGGGATCAGGTTCAATCCAGCAGGGTGATGAATTACTTCAATAGGGGTAGTATATTATTATAATATATATTATATATATAATATATATATATATATATATTATATATATATATATATATATATAATATATATATATAATATAATATTATAAAAATCATAATTATAATAATAATTCAAAATTAATAATAATAATAATAATTAATAATAATAATAATAATAATAATAATAATAATAATAATAATAATTAATAAATGTAAAGAATTTCAATCTAGGTAGATTTAGAGACTTTCCTTCTGTACGAATTTTGATAGTTTAAACTTTAAATTGTAACAATTTTATAGAAAGTTGAAAACTGATATTTTCTTAGTTTCAAAGCTTCTTAAAATTGACATTTGGGTAAATGCTGAATATTTCAGATATATGAAAGTAGTTTACTTTGGGTTTTAGTCTCAAGTTACTAGGTGTTATAATTTACATACTAAGATGGCATAAAATTTTTAAAAAACTATTCTGCTGAAGTATGGATAATTTCAAAATTTTCTTTAAAAAAAAATCTTCACCAAAATGTTTTCCTTGCACAAAGCATAGAAGCATTATTGAAGTTCTGATTGTACAAATTTCAAAAATTAATTGAATCAACAAAAGCATTCCTACCTTCGAAACAGTTTTTTTTTTTATTTTGTTTTCACTTGCAATAAATACAGAAAACTCTTGTGGGGTGGTCATTTACTGTTGACACTTCATTCCACTCAGACCCGTACAATAATCCTGTGTTTGGGATTCATAATGATCCTTCCCCCCCCCCCCCCCCCAAAAAAAAAAAAAAAAAAAAAAAAAAAAAAAAAAAAAAAAAAAAAAAAAAAAAAAAAAAAAAAAAAAAAAACAATATTAGACCTTTTTGAATGATAATATAAAAAAAAGTTTGAAATAAAAATATTTTTTTCCCTTTCAATCTGAAAAATCTCAGAGTAATTTGCGAACAAAGATGCTGTATGGCCCCTCGGCCATAGTACATGCGAAAGTCAATATTTTAAACAAGTCATTAATGTTCTTGGTCCATTATGTTGCATGTCTTCAAGGAGTGAGTACTTCAAATTATTTAAATAATTTTTTTCCCACTTCATATTCATCTGATTCAAAGGAGCAGTAACCTCCCTTATCCAGTGTTTTCCATCCTAAATCTTAATGTCTGGAATATTACATTCCCGTCTTTGCTTGTGAATTTGTCAATGTGTATTACCTTATTATTAAAAATCTCCTCTCAAAAAGGATTAGTCAAGTATCGTAATTTGTATACGATGTATTCATATCCAGATCGTCAGAACTTAAGGAAAAAAATGTCAATAATAAGAATTAAGAGGGCAACCCAGTCACTGTTTAAAATAAAAAAAAATCTCCACATGTAACTATGAAATGGCTGTAAGAAATTCTTGCAATTTTTAATAAACATAGTTATCTAGAATATTTTGAGGAATTTGCATTAGATTTCGATGCAATCTACATGTTCACAAGCAGCAAGAACTGAGTGACAACACACTTGCTATTTCCACGGAAGAAGACCATTTAACCACATGGGTTGAAGCAAATTCTCGACTAATAATTATTACAAACTGTTCAAATAGTGATTTTTTTTTCTGTAATTTTGCAATAAGTTGTACTAAATTTTCTGCCGGTTATATATTTTATTTCCACTTTTTGAAATAGAAAATTGCTCTGAACGTTAGTAAATAATGTTTCGTAATTGTCAATGAGGGGTTTTGACTTGGGTTACAGGTACGTTACGAGAGAGAGAGAGAGAGAGAGAGAGAGAGAGAGAGAGAGAGAGAGAAGAGAGAGAGAAGAGCGAGAGAGAGAAGGAAGAGGAGAGAGAAGAGAGAGAAGAGAAGAGAGAAGAGAGAAGACAGAACAGACAGGGACAGACAGAAAAAAAGAACCAGACAGACAGACAGACAGAAGACAGAGAGAGAGAGAGAGAGAGAGAGAGAGAGAGAGAGAGAGGAGAGGAGAGAGAGAAGAGAGAGAGAGGAGAGAGACGAGAGAGAGAGGAGAGAAGGGAGAGAGAGAGAGAGAGAGAGAGGGGAGAGGGAGAGAAGAGGAAGAGAGAGAGAGAAGAGAGAGAAGAGAGAGGAGAGACAGACAGACCAGACAGACAGACAGACAGACAGAGGGTGAGAGAGAGGAGAGAGAGAGAGAGAGAGAGAGAGAGAGAAGAGAGAGAGAGAGAGAGAGAGAGAGAGAGAGAGAGAGAGAGAGAGAGAGAGAGAGAGAGAGAGAGAGAGAGTTATAAAAAGGCATGACTGTCTCACTGCAATTGGAATCACAGTATTAAATCGTCACACTCTAGTTAATTTAATCTTTCACTGCATGAAGAAGAATGAAAAATCTTTAGATATTTTTTTTATTATTTTCTGTCCCTCCTTGAAAAGTAGTGAAAATTTGATATAAAAAAAATTGAATGTAGATAAAGTAAAAAAGATCGGTATTGGATCAAGATCGGAATAGAAATCTCATTATAAAAAAATAACCGGAATCTTGATAGAAATCGTATCAGATCTGTCTTATTTATCGAACAACAAATCTGATTTCAAGTAATGTCAAAAACTCAAGTGCCACTCTTTAACTGCCCCAATTTGAAACAAACATTCCGTCACTGAAGGTGGGAGAATACTAAATAGGGTGAAGAGATAAATAAGCAGGGCATAAAATTCTCGTCTTTGGTCGTCAAGAGGTTTAAAACCAAAATCGTATGAATTTTAGGATTTAAAATTCGAAAACAGGAATCACCAAATAAACACTTTGACACAATATTAATATGTGGATGAAAAGTGAGAAAATAAACAGTAGGAAGGAACATACAAATAAGGACAGATAGTGTTCTCTCGATTTTAATCATTTGGATATCATTACATATACAGTAAAAACTGTAAAAAAGTAAATAATTAATTAATTATCTCAAGTTGCATTCCCAGGTAAAACTGTTTTTTCTCACCTTTCCTTTTCTCCCATCCTTTTGGTTTTTTAATTATGTTCTCAATATCCTATCTCATTGCGTGTCATCATTGTGCAAATAAGAATAAGAACGAATTGTACCTATTTCTGTTAATTTTCTTATATTATATCGGAAATTAAGAATCCTCAATAAAATGAAACTTGGAACATGTCACCGAGAACAAGGCTGATCAGTTTCATTTTAAAAGTTTATAAAATGAATAAAGGGATTTTACAAGGTTATGAGGACTTGAAATCTTGCATCTAACCTATCGTAGATGTTATTTAATAAGGTATAATACCAGAGCGTAAGCTCCCAACCTAAAATAAAAATATTTAAAACTTTGTTAACGCCGTATCTATGTTGCTCTATGCTAACTGAAGAAGACTTCTTCGATCTTCCTCATAAATCTGTAAACCGATCATCAACCTCTCCAGACACCTTAAAAAAATAATTTCATCTTCTTCAGTACTTTTCATTTTTAAAAACAATTAATCATTACAGGAATTATTCCTTCCTTACGGATCTTTCTATTATTATTATTATTATTATTATTATTATTATTATTATTATTATTATTATTATTATTATTATTATTATTATTATTATTATTATTATTATTATTATTATTATTATTATTATTATTATTATTATTATTTTAATTGTTATTGTTATTATTGTTATTTATTGTTATTGTTAGAAGTTGTGCATTGTATTCAGAGTTATTATTATTAATTATTATTATTATTGATGATTATGTATTTTATTATTATTTTTATTATTATCTATTATTATTATTATTGAGTATCGTTATTAATTATTGATTATTATTATTTTATTATTATTTATTGCTATTATCATTATTCGTATTATTAATTGTTATTGTTATTGTTATTGTTATTATTATTATTATTATTATTATTATTATTATTATTATTATTATTATTATTATTATTATTATTATTATTATTATTATTATTATTATTATTATTATTATTATTATTTTAATTGTTATTGTTATTGTTATTGTTATTGTTGATTAGTTATTGTTATGTATTATTATTATTTATTGATTTTATTATTATTATTATTGATTATTATTAATTATTAATTAATATTATTGATTATTACTTATATATAAATTATTACTGTTTATTAATTATTTATTAATGTTATTATTATTATTATTATTATTATTATTATTATTGTTATTATTATTATTATTATTATTATTATTATTATTATTATTATTTATTATTTATTATTTATTATTATTATGTATTATTATTGATTATTGATTATTGATTAATTATTATTATTATTATGTCAACAGTGAGATATAGTATAATAACGTATCAAGGCGAATATAATCGAGAGATTAATAGATTAGGAGTTACTTATATAAAAGACTAGGCTGCAAGTAAGGAAGGAAGGTGTGGGAAGAATAGATAAGTGACACTTGGCATCCCCTTTGGCAGGTTCTCTACTTTGATGACTTCAATCCCTACGACAAAGAAGCAGTCGTTGCCAAGCCATGTTAACTTCGTTACATGTCACCAAATGTTTAAAGCATGCCATATTGACAACACAACAAGCTCTTTATATATATAATATAAATATATTATATATATATAATTAGTATATATAAGTATATAATATATGATCAACTATATATATATATACTATATATTATATGTGACTAGTATATAGGTATATATAATTATATTGATATTATCTGATTGATATACGTATGTATAGTAAATATATTATTTATGACTGTATGATAATAAGTCGGCATATATAGATTGATATTATAGTTAATTAATTAGCTAGTGAATTAATTAGTATTGACGTAAATTGTAGCGATATTGAATATATTTATTACGCGAATAGCGTAGGAGAATTCTATGAAGGGTACTCTGACTTAGGTTATATATAATATTATATAACGCAATAGATAGGATTAGTGCGTCATACGTAGCAAGTGATGAGAATATTAGTGATTTATTAGTAATGAGATATATACTAATATATATAATATAAGTATTATATATATTGTAGTATAATATATAGTATTTTTAAAACACAAAATGAGAATATTAGATGTGTTAAAACGTGAAATAAAGACAGTCACGAAGATAATTATTTAAAAAAACGAAAGTTTATAAATTAAATAGATGTCAAACAGCTTCAATCCTAGATCTTTTCTCGGTCAAAGGAGAGTCAGCATGCAGAAGGAAGCCGTCAGATAAAAGCAGATCACCGAAAAATACGATAAATATTAATTAGTTTGTGGTTTTATATATATAGTTAGTTCGGTTTAGTTGTGACTTGCCGGGTAATGTACAGCATTTCAAGGTCCTTCATATTGATGTCTATTGGAATTGCATCAAAAGTTAATAAGTGCTAGTTGATGTTACTTAAAATTGAAGAGTTTTCACTGTATGAGGACAGGAGTGTATTTTCAACACGCTTGCGGGATTCTTTGATTAACAACTGAATAAAAAAAATTATTGGCTCCTGATTATTTATATGGTATCCACGATGTGCTTAGGGCAATTGCAGATGTTCAGTGTGCCTCTTCGGATGTCACTTTTATGCTGTTCACTCTACGGTAGTTTTATTGTTTTTAAGGGTTCAAAATAGCAATGCTTCTCGAACAGGTATTGCAATGGAATGCTGATAGTCACCCTTGCAAGTTGGTACTTGTTAAGAATATTGTATATAAGAGATTTAATGAGTGTATTAATAAATTTAAAGGCAAGTTGTCTGAATATTAATTAATTTCTGTATTATAAATTTCATATCTAAGAGATGTTCTGTATATGGTAAAACGATCCCTGTCAACATAATATTCATGCGTATTTTATTTGGTCTTGTACTTACATTGAAACGTTGCTTAGCATTTTGATATTATTGTTTTATAAATCCTGTGTATTTGATAAATTTTAGAATGAGTGGAAAGTGTATGTGATTTCTTCATATATATATAGTATATATATATATATATATTAATAATATAATAATATTATAGTATTATATATTATATATATATATATAATATATATATATACTCACTATATATATATATATATATATATATATATATATATATTTATATATTTATATAAATGGACAGAAGAATATCTAACGCACCATTAGCACAATGTTCTTATTATATCTTCAGGTTCAAATTATGTGAAAATATAAATGTTTAATGTGTTCGATTCATTTGTAATATAGGCTATTTAAAAAGTCTGGAAATGGAAAAATAATTTATTAAAAAATTATTGTTTCCTCTCAGGAAATATCTTAGGAATTAGTTCCTAAATATTTTTATTTACTATTTATCTTAATAGCGAATTTCTTACTGAAAAGAAAAATGATTAGAGTTTTTTTTTTTTTTTTTATTGTATTAAATTTATTATCAGTTTTTTAATCGTTGAGTAATTAATGGTTTCCTCAAATTTTATTTCTTCAGTCACTAAAATTTCTTGCAGGCAATTTTTGTTTTAATTTAAATTACCTTCATATATGCAAAATTGTTGTCACCAAATATAATTAATTATATAAACAATATGACTTCACCCTTGACCAAATTATAAAAAAAAAGTTCGAAAATTATATCAGCAATTATTAACACCTTTGCATATATATATTTATTTATATATATATATATATTAAGTATTATTATATATATATATATAATATATATATATATATATATATATATTTATTATAATATATATATTTTTTATTTTATTTAAGTATATATATAGATATATTACTATATATATATTATATATATAGTATAATATAGTAATTATATATATATATAATATATATATATATATATATATATATATATATATATATATATATATATATATATATATATATATATATATATATATATTATATAATAATAATATTAAAGTATATTATATATTAATTATATAATATAATATCATATATAATTGGGTTGAAATGGACAAGATACACTCTTGTCCCCCTTAATTAATCTTAATTAATGGCCCTATTAATCTGACGGTTTTCAAATGAGAGATTTGTCTAATTATTTCTTTATTGATCAGTACGAGCGTTTCACAGTAAATGATTTTGACACAATGAATAATAGGTAATGTAAGCACCTTTAAATCGTAGAGATTAACAAAATATAATGACGTAATCACTACTTAATTATAAAATGGCACTGACCCTATCTAAGCTACCTCTCAGCATGAGAGTTCCTAACGAAATACCATGAGGCAGGGACGCTTCGGGTGGCATCACCCTCCGCGTCTCCCCTCTTATTTTGGCCTTCCCCCCAATGGGGGAGGAAAGCTATATTAACCCTATTGTTACAATAGACTTACAAGAGAGGCACCAGATCTAACGAGGTGTACACACGAGATCGGCAAGTAGTCTCTCACATGACTGTGTCACCTGTCGTGTCATGCATGCTTAATGACTTACATAATTGTTCTAATCATGGGATCTTTAGCCCATGGTTTGTGGTGACCTCTGGTTTGTGACAGGGACATTTGATTCAAAATCTGAAGTGAGGCTTGAGATTTTGATTATATTCAAATGTTCCTATGAACACTCCTCTCAATGATTACATGAAATGTATAGGAAAGTGGAATAGAAGGAATAGCGGAATAACTACGTGGAAAAGGAGGAAAGAACTACAATATATGAATCATAATACTCTTTGACAAATAAATTTGTAACCGTACTAATTTCCACATCACCGTCTTTATCTCTTATTTTCCATCAGAGATACTCCCATTTGTTCCTCATTCACTTCCATTACTTTTCTGTTCCTTTCGAGTTTTGTTTTGGGACTGAAGGAGTGAGTACAGGTTCGTAGAATATTTTAACATTTCTTAAGCTTTCTACGACGACTTTATTATCCCTTATGATGTGTGCATTGCTGTTGGTAATCTTTATTACACGATAGGGGCCGTGATATTTTGCCGATAACTTTCCGACGTTGTATTGTTGACTCTTCACAAGTAGAAATCGAGCTTCTTTCAGATTCTTGGGCATAAATATGTTTTTGTTTCGTAAATTTGTTTTTTGCGTTAATGGTTTGGCCATTAACTCAGTTAGTCTTTCAATGTAAGTATCGTATGATTTTGGTCCCTCGGAGGCGGTAGTGCTGATAAGACCGTCAGGTATGTTGATGTTCTGCCCGTAGACGAGTTTACTGGGGGTGATACCACTCTCGGAGATGGGAGCGAGCCTAAGTGAGAATAATACAAAGGGAAGGACGCTTAACCAATCTTGTGTTCTCATGGCAGGCTCCGCTAACATCGTTCGAAGACTGTTTACGATCATTTTATTGACCATCTCTATCTTTCCATTACTTTGACAATTATATGTACTGGTTGTGGAGTGGACGATCCCCAACAGCTTACACACACTCTCAAATAAATGCGAAGTAAAGTTGGCGCCGTTATCTGAAACAATTCGGCTGGGAATTCCACAGTGGGGAATGAGCTGGTTTATCAAAGTCTGGACAATTGTTTCTTTGGCCGCGTCCTTGAGTGGAAAAGCCCAAATATAGTGAGAGTAACGATCTATAAGGGTTAGGAGATACTTGTAGCCCCGACAGGTAGGGAGCTTCAATATATCGATATGAATTACTTCGAATTTGTAGGTAACTTCACGATATTTGCCTAAGATGGGGTTGATCCCACGGCCAATCTTGGACAGTTGACATTGAGCACAGGACCTTATCATCTCCTTAACTGTCCGATGCATCTTTTCGAACACGAAATCAGCTTTTAAGACTGTGAGACACCGATTAATGCCGAGGTGTCCCTGAAGGTGTGTCATCCTGATGAGGGTGGCGACTTGTGTGCTAGGAATAATAACACGAGCATAACTTAATGATATGTCAACATATAAATGTATCTTTTGTTTTTTGAACCAAAATTCATGTTTTTTAATGACCAAGGAGCTCTTGTTACTGCCCTCTAAGAGGGATTTTATAAATGGATCCTCTTCTTGATCTCTACTTATCTCTAAATAGTTAATTTCTTTCCTGAAGCGTTTAATTAGCTCTATATGAGCATCATTGCAATCTCTAATAAGATTTATTTGTGTATTTATTGGTATAATATCTTTTAATTCATCTGCTTTTAATTCGTTTATTTCTTTGTTAAATTTATCTAATTTCTTTTGCTCTAATTCTCTTCTTTCTTCTACGCTTAACCCTTTCGAGACTTCGTCAGGATTTTTCCCATGAGAGATATGTGAAGAATGTGCGGTATGGTCATTTAAAGGTACTAACGTCGGTCCTTCCTGGGAATTTATGGTTTGGGCACGAGCCACATTCTTTGTGGTCTGTGCGTATCGTCTCTTTAAATTCGGAGACGGGATCTCTATGAAGCAGGTGTACGCACGTTTGTTTTGATCACCTTCTGTTATGATTTCTGCCTCGGTCTGATTGGCTGACTCGGTTGCGGTTGAGCCAATCACAGGGCTTGGGAGGCGTGGCTTCGCTAGCTCCTCCCTCTTTTTTATCAATTTGCAATGTTCTGTTGCATTGATGGGTGTTGCATCTACATTATCAATGTTGTTGATCATTAAATATTCACTTAACGGATTATTTTTCTTAGTGATTAACTCCCAAGAGATGTGATATGCCGATAAGTGGTTCAAACTTCGAATCTCACGTAAGTTGTAATTTTTATCATCATTACTTTTATTGTATCTATTAATAAGTTCACGGGATTGTGTTAATATTTTTATTGGTCTATTAGCCAATAAATATCCATATTTTTTCAAGAGTTTCGTTAAAAGCACCAATAATTTTCCAACACTATCATATGTCTGCTCTGTAGCTGATAAAAGGATACTGAAGAAGGCTATCGGATTTCCTCCCTCTACTGGTGTCGACAATATGACTGCTGCGGCAGCGGTATGGGTGGTGTGTATGATGATGTCGAAAGCGCTGGAGTGGCTGGGGTAAGTTAGTGTATTGGCGTTTCTGATGGCTTCTTTGCTGTCTTTAAAAGCTTTTTCACCTGAAGGGTCCCATGTGATTTTTTTGTTACTATACGGTTTTCCTTTTAAATAGTGATAGAGTGGAGCGGTAATGTTTGAGTATAAAGCCACAGTAGAACGATAGAAGCCTGCTTTCCCGAGATAACTTCTTAATTCTTTTATAGTTTTGGGTTTTGGGGTGTCCAAGATCTCTTTAATTTTATCCTCATTCGGCCTAATCCCCACTTTATCTATTGTGTAACCTAGATAGTCAATTTCAGTTTTTGCTATCTGACATTTGCTTAGGTTAATACTGATGTTGAAGTATTGTAGTCTTTTCAGCACCCTTTCAAGGAGGATCAGATGTTCTTCGACCGTCTCAGAATGTATAAGCACATCGTCCATGTATGCGTGGACGTTTGGGATTCCTTGCAAGAGAGTATCCATGAATGATTGGAAGATGAATGGACTTGAAACAAATCCCATTGGTAAATATTGATATGAAAACGATCCCAAATTAGACGTTATTGTGAAGTATTTCACGCAATCTGGATGTAATGGCAGGGTGTAGTAGGCCTGAATTAAGTCCAATTTGGTGTAGATCTGGCTTCCTTTAAGGGTAAACATAGCATCATTTAAGTGGGGTAGGCCATAAGTAGCGACCTCCACCCTCTTATTGAGTTCTCTGAAGTCAGATATAAGTCTCACGCGCCCACCAGTTTTTTCTAAGACGCTGACGGGGAAGGACCATGGGGAGTTGGATCGTTTTAGCACTCCTGTGGCCACAAGACTGTCAAATTCAGCTCTAGTTTGTGAGTAAAGTTTATGAGGAATTTTTCTGGGTCTTAAAGATATGGGAGATCCTCTTACATCTACTTTATAAGGATAGGTATTTGCTAGCTCAATTAATACTCTTTCAGGGATGAAGGCGGTTTCTTCGTCAGTAGTTATTTGACCGCCCCCATCTATCAACGCTGAGCTCATTCTTGGATTTTTATTATTTTTGTATTTTTCAAAAATATCATCCCATATTTGCATCTGCCTCAGTTTGATGTGATGATTTTCCGGCAAATATGGGTTCAAAAATAAACCGTTATATCGTAATAAAATTTCATTAAAAGATGTAGGACTAGAAGAAACGTGCAAAATATTAGGATGAGGAGTAAATGCTAGAGAAGAAGAAAGAGTTTCATGCGCATAATTAATATTAGAATTGTAAATTTTCTTTAATTTAATACTATTATTTGTTATAGAATCAATCAATAAATCGTTTGTAAAATCGATACCCATTTGAAATTTCTTTAAAAATGATAAACCTATAATGTTCATTGAAATACTTGTCACATAAAATGTTTCTACATATTTCCTACCAAGACCTAAGTCTACTTCAATGGTTTTTACATCATAAATGGCTATTTTTGAATTATTTGCCGCATACAGAAATCCAACAGGTGGGCTGTGGTTGGCATGAGCCCCCTTTGCAAGAATGTTCTTGCTAGAACCGGTATCGATTAAATAATTCACTCCATTAATACAATCATAAACCTGGTAAGAGACTATTTCGTCGATTGTACAGACTTGCCCGTTTACCTTCACATCGGCTTTAACTATTTTACTGTCACTACAGCCATCGTTTTCAGCACTATGGATGGGGTTTAACCAGCTATCTGTTTTATCGATCACTAAAACATTTTATAGGAAAATATTCGAACTTGTGTAAATTTAAATGTAAAAAATTGGAAAGAGTGATCCGGAGATAATTACAATATTGGACTCATTTAGCTTACCATAACATTTTAAGACAGAAGAATCATTTATGACAATATTTTTATTGATTAAAACGTTTTCAGAATTTGCACTACTACTACCGGTGGATCTCTCATTGTCTATATTAATATGGGGCGCATGCTCCCCCCTTACAGATAATGACGGTAGTTCATACACAATTTTATCATTGGTTTTATCACAATTCACTTGAGTATTGTCATTTTGAGCATTTTTGAAAATTTCAGAAATTTCGATACAAGCGGTTGGTTCGAGGCTCTGAGGAGCCCTGTCTTTTTTATCAGTAAGACTGGATTTGCTCTTTCTTTCTATTGTGATCGTCCAAATGTCGATGTGTGAAAACGAGATATATAGATAATTTGATTATTTTTATTATTATTATTATTATTATTATTATTATTATTATTATTATTATTATTATTATTATTATTATTATTATTATTATTATTAATTATTATATTATATTATTATTATTATTGTATAATATATATAAATTTGTATAAAAATATTTGAAAGAATAAAAAAGAATTTGTATAAAAAGCGTGCTGTTCTTTTATTTTTCCTAAAAGCTAATACAAACTCGTCGTTGAGTGAACGAGAAGTGTATTAGTAAAAAAAATGACGAGATCGGTGGGATTTTCTTACTTGGCGTGTATTGTTGATGATTTTTATTTGAGGATGAAAGGAAACTTTTTTCTTTAGAACTAATTTTCCCCGACTGCTATATTGAGGTTGTGTGGTGAGCAATCGGGATTCTAGTTTTCCGCATTTTGTGAGTTGGTGGATCTGTTACCATTATTATGGAGTAGGGGGTATAAAGGGCACTCCGCCCCCTCACATCGGTAAGCAAGATATAAGTATCTGGAATGGTAATAACATAAATTACTTGCAGCATTGATGAAAGTGGTGGTGTATCCATTGTTGTCAGCTGAGCGCGGTTGTCTAGACTGACTCCTTCCGCGGCTCATATTACTCTTCTCAGCTGTTTTGTGTCCTGCCCTTGAGCATCTGCTGTAACTGTGGCCACAGCTCAGTCGCAAGCGTGGTCCGCCAGCATGGTGCCAGCTGGGTCGGAAAGATGGCTGTTCCGAGGAGCGGGCAGTTAAGAGTGGGTTAAGATGTACTGCACCGGTTTGGGCGCGCCGTTCTTTGGGCCACAGATTCGATTTCAATGTCGACGATTGTGTGCGGACGCACAGGTCGTTCACAAGAGCTCCAAGTCTGATCGAAATTGTGGTTGGTTTCTTCCTCCTTTCGACGAAGTTTTTGTAAAGATGTCCGCCACCTTCCGTCATTTCAGCAGAATCGTTTTCTTCAGCGAGCTGTATACTGAGCATCTGTAGTTGACAGGGGCATCTGTATCTAAGAACACGAGTCTAAACGGCAAATTAGGGTTTGTGTTCTTAAGGAGAATTCGAAACTCTTTGGTCAAAGGACAATTTGTTGA
>JABUQX010002514.1:30000-45000 GCA_015478945.1 Trachelipus rathkii | reverse complement strand
CTTCCCTATTAATCCAACAATTAATACACCTGTTGCAAATCCATAAATCCTAAATACAATTTATTTTCTTTTCCTCCCTCATTATCCCCAATCATTTGTTTTTCAATGTCGATTTGATCCACACATCCTCGTACCTTCTAGCGCACCTTGTTTTTCCAAAATTAAAGTTCTTCAGTCATTCGAGAGCACATCTTCGACAAAATACCAGCATATATCTTACTTACAACACTCATAAACTAATTATCCTATAATACTTACAGTTACCTTAATCCTCCCTTACACCCTTATATAGGGTACTAATATTGAGATTTACCTCGAACTTTACCCTCATAAACGCTTTTGTTCTATAACAGGCAACTTAATCCAGATCATCACCATCTCGATTTATATAATATATTATATATATATATATATATATTATATATTATTATATATATATATAATATATATATATATATATTATATATATATATTATATATATATATATTATCTATATTAATATAAAAATATGGTTTTGTTGCGGTGAATCTGAAGACGGTTTGAGAGGTTGGGTAGAGAGATTTGTGGCGGTGGTGTACAAAGGGAGGGTTTGAAAGTAAACGTAGATAAGAGTAAGATTATGGTTGTGAGTGAGGACCTCAGTGTGAAGTTATGGTAGATTGTAAGCAGCTGAAACAAGTGACTCAGTTTAAATATTTAGGCTATTTGTTGGATAAGGAACGGATGATGCCGAGTGTAATAGGAAAGTTTGTGAATTGCAGGAGGTGGCTTGCTGGGCAATTAAATCCTTGGTGGGATTGTAAGAGACTAAGTCTTGAGTGCGCTGGGTCTTACGTGAGGGTATGTTGTTACCGTGTTAATGTCATAGTAGAGTGACTATGGTCTGGAATAGGAGGTATAGTTCTAAGTACAATGTGTTCAAATGGATAATCTTATGGGCTTGTTTAAGTGTGAGAAGAATTGAATAAAAATAGGAATGAAGTAAATACAAAGTTGTATGGTGTGAAAAAGGACTAAATGAGAGAATAATGAAGTACGTTGGAGATGGTTTTGGTCTGTGGAAAGGGATCGATAATAGTCCGGTTGGTTTAAGCGATGAATAGTGGTGAGTGTGTTGGGAATCGACAGTTGGAAGACGAAGAAATTGGATTTGAGTCAGCAAAATGTCTGGAAGGAGTGAAATATGAGTTTGGCAGAGGCGAGAAGAAAGGTGCATAAAAAGTGAATGGCAGGGTTTTGTAGAGGGTTATGGTTCGTGGCCCACCTGGGCCAAGGGTGAACCCCACATTGGCGAGATCCATAGTGAGGGTCCGTTTCGGGGTCCCGTGAAGCTCTAGGTGGATTTTCTGACTACGGCGAAAGTTCTCACTAATAGGTCATAAAGGGAGATAAGGCTGGGCTTTCTTTCGACTTGTTCATATTCTTTCTACTACTTTTTCTGTTTCCGGTGCAATTTACGGGTACTTACCCCAGTCTTGGGGAGAGAAGGTGGTGATGATGATGATGTGATGATATATATATATAATATATATATATATATATATTTTTATATATATATATATATATATATATATAAGTATGCATTTATATTATTATATATACTATATATATATATAGATATTTGACTTCTACAAATAGCTGAAAATGGTAATTTATTTAGAACACATTTATAAGAATTTTGTGGTTGTGAAATAAAATATTGCAAGTTAAATGCCCACAAGTGACTTGAAAGTACCAGACAAGTAAGAGTACACCAAGCTTTCGTACAAGTACAAGTACAGTACACTGATTTTAAAAACTGCAAAAAAGTACAGTTCAAGTACAAGTACTTCCAAAAAATGTTACTTAAGGAAGAAAGAGGGGGAAAAGTCCAAGTTACAATTACAAATACTTGTACTTGAACCAAAGCTGAGATACTACTACTATATATATATTATATATAATATAATATATATATATAATTATATATATAATATAAATATATATATATTATATATATATATATATATATATATATATATATATATATATATATAAATATAGTATATATATATATATATATATATATATATATATATATGGGAAAAGTACTTAAATGAAATTGAAATATGTTTGTATATATATCATATATATATATATATATATATATATATATATATATATATATATATATATATATATAGAGAGAGAGAGAGAGAGAGAGAGAGAGAGAGAGAGAGAAGGAAAATGATGAAATTTTTTTTAAATAAATTTTTTACTCCTACCCTCTGAATGACGCTAAAATCCCTACCCATAAAATATTCCTTGAATTTCCCAATTAGAACATCTTGCACAACAATATCAAAGTTTTACCCTCGGCATATGATTCTAAATCACTCTCCATTAGAAATATTAGCAGTCCATGGCAGGGGTTTCATGATTGGAAAGCACTCAATGTAACCTCGTTTGTTGAAGTAATTTCGATTTCATTCTATCTTAGAAAATTTTTCCTATGTTCAGAAACTACTTGGAGTAGGAACTGTAGCTGTTTATCATTCTTTGTTACAACTCGATTGAATTCTTGGATCAGTTCCACTCCTCACTCCTCATGATTATTGATTACTGCTGTTTCTCTGATGATAAATGTTGCGGTTTGATAATCTTCTCGATCTAGACATATTTAGGTCCCTGTATATAAAAGAGTTGCTGTCAAACCCAATTTTCGAAGAAATGAATTGTTCGTCTTTATTTTTTTTTCGGCAAATTCCTCTACCTTGCAATTATATGGTAATTAATGCCTTTGGTTTTAAAAGATGATTCAACACCTTCACTCCAATCAGCTCCTTTCTTAATGGCAGAGGAGATTTTCTATTTCACAATATTGTTCACTTTTGGATTAAAAAAAAGGAGAGTCCAATTAACTCACCTGATACCAAAGGTGTTGTAAAAGTTTACCTAAAGGAGCATTTCCTGCAATCGAATTTGTCTTCTATAATTTAATATCTATTGGAGATTGAGATCATTCCGATGAGCTGATAAGGGGTTTGGTAGATTTTTGCACATCTTTGAATAAACTCTCACTTCAAAAATGCAGATTTTCTTAAGACGCAATTCTTCTTTTTCTTTTCGTTGATGGAATTGTACACAAAACATCCATACTTGGAAGGAATATATGATCTTACTCATTAATCTGTCCAGATACTTGGGTGCATGAGCATGAAAACGGATACTACCTGAAAAGACAGCACCAAAAAAGATCACATGCACTTCAAATAGTTCACGGTAATTACCCTGCAAAGCCTTACCCTTACGGAGCACACTTGTTATACAACGGATACCTTCTTCAATATGAAGCAAAACATCTGCCACAGTAGTACACTAAGTTGATGAAATGAAGTTATCTGTATCAATGTTTTCCCAATAAGTCTGGAATCATTTAAATAGGGAACATTTTGGAGTTTACGAAGGATCAAACAAATGCTGCTGAAAAGATATTTTGCAGGATCAACTATAAGGTGTGAGTTGGACATGGAAGTTGTAGCAATTCCTTCTGAAGCTTTTGTTCTACCAATATGCAGACTACCTTGTGTCGACCAGTATTCGAAGCTGTCGTATGAAAAGATATTTCTACTGCTTGATCCACAAGATTCTATTTTCGATAATCTCAACTACTGCATTAACAATATTGACACTTGTTATTGTTTTCATCTTTGCTACATGTAGTAAATGTGTTGTATTCTTCCATGACATCAGGATCGAAAATCGATCAACATGTTCTTTGAAAGCTAGGTCCTACATCAGCTTTCCGTCTCAATGAACTACTAAAGGGTATATGATTTGAATTCATCCTTCAAAAGACGTTTTGCAGATTTTTGATCACCAACAACGCCATGGACCTTCTCATCCTAATTGTCAGGATCGGAATCATCATCAGTGGAACAGAAGTTACTGGTTTACTCTAGTTGCACTACAGCGATCTCCATTTTGGCACGATGTAGCTGTTGCTCAGCTCATTCTTGTCATGCGTTTCATCTAACCTCTTTTCTAGCTAGAGTAGAACTTTGGCTTTACTTTCTTCACTAGCTCAAATTCTTTGTATAACTTTTCGTGTTTTGTTATGATATTATCCATTTTTCATCTTCGACATTCTGGCATATCCCAGAATCGCTCAACCATTTCGGTAACTTTGGTGTCATATCCCAAATACACTCAACTCTATAACTACTTGAAACTGACAGTTTAGGGTTCTTCTACCACCTAATGTAGGAGCATTCAAAACTACTTACAGAATGCTAAAAGTATTTATTAACTTCTTGGTTAAACTACTTGCATCATGATAGAATTTAGACTCATTTCAGAAATTACTTCTATCACCTAAAGTAATAGTAATTTAAACTACTTGAATACTGTGAATTAGTAGTTTAGGATTCTTTGGTCTTTAAGTACTTTCGCATTCTTGACGTCTAAATGGGTAGCTACTTTAAATATATTTCTTAGTAAATTTAATCACAAATCTTCTATATATATTATATAAAAATAATATAATATATATATATATATATATATATATATATATATATATATATATATATATATATATATATATATATATATATATATATATATATTATATATATATATATATTATATATATATATAAAAAAATTTTAAAATTAAAATTTTATATTTTTAACAATAAATTTTATAATTTTTAATTTATAAAGATTATATATATTATATATATATATTTATAAATATAAACACATATATTATATATATATATATATATATATATATATATATATATAAATATTATATATCTTCTATATTATATATATATATAAAGCTAGTAGGGGATCCATTATCGGAGGCAGCGAAAGTGACGCGACCTTTTTTGACCTTTTTTTTGACCGCGACCTTTTTGGGCCTTGACCTTTTTGGGCAACCTGAATTTTTTACCTTTACCTTTTTGGGTCTTGACCTTTTTGAGAACCCAAATTTTTTAAGAACCCAAATTTTTTAAGAACCCAAATTTTTTAAGAACCCAAATTTTTTTAAGAACCCAAATTTTTTGAGAACCCTAATTTTTGCAACCCTTCGAAGAAGGGTTGTGCTCAAACGGTTGCGTAGCAACCATTGTACGTAGTGTCCCCCTATTTTTGGTCAACCCTTTTGTATTCTACGGTCCATTTTGAGAACCCTAATTTTTTGAAAAAACCCAAATTTTTTTGAGAACCCTAATTTTTGAGAACCCTAATTTTTTGAGAACCCTAAGTTTTGAGATCCCTAATTTTTTGAGAACCCAAATTTTTTTGAGAACCCTAATTTTTTGAGAACCCTAATTTTTTGAGAACCCAAATTTTTTTGAGAACCCTAATTTTTTGAGAACCCTAATTTTTTGAGAACCCTAATTTTTTGAGAACCCTAATTTTTTTGAGACCCCTAATTTTTTGAGAACCCTATTTTTTCGACCAACCCTTTGGTCTTCCATGGGTCAATTTTGGCCCACCCTAATTTTTGGCCACCCTTTATGGGGCTTAGCCCTATTTTTGATGTTTTGACCTTGATATTTTCGGTCACATCTAACACACGCGCACACACACACACAACACACACATTCACCACACACAGCCACACACAACCTGAGCCTACACCTAGCCTAACACCTACAACCTACATCTGCCTCCAACCCAGCTTCAACCTAGCCAATACCCTACACCTAGCCTCACCAGCTTCACTAGCCTACACCTACACCTACACCTAGACTCCACCCAGCCGTTCACCTAGCGTAACCTTATTACCTAGCCTACACGTGCCCCTACAACCTTGATGGCTCAACTTTTAATGGCTCAACTTTGATGACGTCATCCTCTGTTGGCATCTATATTGATGATTCAACTTTTGATGACTCCAGATTATTGATGTATTCAAACTTTGATGTTCCAATCACGCGTAAGAAGTATCAGTGATGTTCTATTAGTATTCTTATGAGTATTAGATGCAGTGCCAGGTGAAGTGCCAGGTGAGTGCAAGTGAGTGCAATGAGTGCCAATGAGTGCCCAAGTGAGTGCCAATCGAGTCGCCAAGTGAAGTGCCACATAGTGCCCAAGTGAGTGCACATAGTCCACTGATGTGGCCAACTTTTTTCAAGCCGTTTTCTTCCTAGCCTCCTGAGCCCCGAATAGGCCTATATGGGTATTCTACCCCTAGATTAATAAGGTAGAGGAATCGATTGGTGTTATATACAAGTTGGCTAGGATGCTTCCACTATAGATCTGTATTTTTCTACCACTTATAGCCTATATATATTATAATATATTATATATATATATATATATATATATAATATATATAATATAATATACTATATATATATATATACTATATCATATAATATATAATATATATATATTATATAATTACTTGCACACACACCTACACACATAACTAACTATAACACTTACACTAATACACACATTCACTATGAACACTTATAACACACTATGACACTTATAAGCACTTACACTCTTCATAGACACTTACATTAAACCATATACACTTACATTCACACCCCACACAGATACACTTACACTTACACTCACACACTCGAAATTTTGATGCCTCAACTTTGATGCCTCAACTTTGATGCATTGATGCTCAAAGCATTAATGCCTCAACATTTGATGCCTCATCTTTGAAGGTTCATCTTTGATGACTCATCATTTGATGCCGTCATCTTTGATACCATCTATATTGATGATTCATCTTTGATACATTTTCTAACCTCTTCTAGCCTTTTCTACCCTACATCAAAGAAACAGAGCTAATATTGATGTTTTCCCCTAAGTTCATAAGCGTACCATCAGGGCGCCGCATGCGCCGCTCCGCGCGGAAGGCTGACACGACCCGCAGCCCGCAGGTGCAACTCGTCGCGTCCCCGCCCGCCGCGTTCCCGCCCGCGCGTGCGCCCGGCAGGCCGCAATATTCCCTGTGCGAATGAAAAATATATACTATGAGTCATTCATTTTTAATTTCATACTTAAACATTTCAAAGAATTTCTTTTCAAATATACTATGAGTCATTCATTTTTAATTCATACTTAAACATTTTTATTAAAAACATTTTCGCGAAACTACTAAAACTGTAACTCATTACAACCCTATCTTTACAACATATATTTATTAACATTATTTTTTAATAATAACTTTTTTACTTAATCCTTTTTAATTTATAAATTTTTAAAAATTGTAGTAAGAAGAAAAAATCAGAGTGCTGATATATAATCACTTTTATTTTTACTACAAATTTGTAACGAAATATTTATTAAAACAATAAACTTTACATAACCTTAAAGCAGTAAATCAGTAAATCATAGTACCATCAACCATCCTACCCATTCGTGATTTTGTTTTTTACTGTTTAACTGGGCTTAATCATGTTTTTAACTGCTTTAACTCATGTTTTACTGCTTTAACTCATATGTTTTACTGCTTTAACTCATATGTTTTTACTGCTTTAACTCACATATTTATTAACATTAAATTATTTAAGCAGTAAATCAGTAAAATCAAATTAGAGGTGTTACCTAAACATAAGGGATTAGTCATGCTTTTTGTTTTTACTGCTTTACTGCATTTAACAACTTTCTTGCTTAAACTGCTTTAACTCATGTTTAACTGCTTTAACTCACATACATTACATACTTTAAAGAAAATCAGTAAATCAATAGAGGTGTTACCTAAAACCTAAGGGATTAGTATGGCTTTTTGTTTTTACTGCTTTAACTGCTTTAACTTTCTGCTTTACTGCTTTAACTTTCTGCTTTACCTTGCTTTAACTTTCTGCTTTAACTTTCTGCTTTACTTTTTTGCTTTACTGCTTTAACTCATATGTTTTACTGCTTTAACTCATATATTTATTAACATTATGTTTTTTATTTTGTTTTAATACTTTTTATTTATTTTATTATTATTTTTATTTATTTTTATTATTATTTTTATTATTTTTATTATTTTATTTTTATTTTTATTATTATACTTAGTGTTATTTACTTCATGCCTATTGTTATTATTATTTAGAACACACATACACCCACACACACACTTACACTTATACACACATTCACTATGACACTTATACACACATTCACTATGACATAACACACATTCACTATGACACTTACATTTACCCATATACACTTACATTTACACTTACACACACACACACACCACACACACACACACACACACTTACACTTATACACACATTCACTATGACACTTATACACACATTCACTATGACACTTACATTTACCCATAGACACACACAGATTTACTTACACACACAGATTTACTTACACACACACACAGATTTACTTACACACACAGATTTACTTACACTCACACAGATTTACTTACACACACACAGATTTACTTACACTCACACACAGATTTACTTACACTCAACACACAGATTTACTTACACACACACACACACAGATTTACTTACACACACACACACCCACACACACACACACACATACACACACACCCACACACACGCACGCTCACTTACACATATAACGTATAAGTTATTAAAATATTTTATGTTTTAATTAAACACGTACATTTATATTACTCATTCAAATATAACTAAAATTATTTCAAAGTTTCTTAAAACTTCTATAATAAATCAATCATTATCTTTGAACAAAGAATTTATTATTAACTGTTAATACTTTTTGTTTATAAATTTTATAACTATCAAGTTTTAAAATAACTTTTACTAAAATTTTATGAAAATTTTATTAAAAAACATATATTTTACACGTACCTTAAAGCAATTAAATCAGTAAATCCAGTAGGGTCAGCCCCTAGCACCCCTCTACAAACCAAGCTATGCCACGTTTTGTTTCTATTGACTTACTGCTTTTAAATCATCTTTAGCCATGTAATAGGTATAAAAATAACAAAATAAGTTCTCCTTCTCTGCTAAATAACATGTATTTTACATTAAAATCATTCTAAGTTCTTATTTAAAAATACAATTATTCACTTACATTTATATTATTCGTTTCGATGTTAACTAAAAATATTTCAAAGTTTTTTAAATAATTCGGATTTTCTTTTATTATTATTATTATTATTATTATTATTAATTATTTATCTTATGTAACATTGACAATCCAACACGAGAAAACACAACAACCCGCACTCCATTAACAGATACGAAACTGACCTCTCTCTGTAAAATGTGGTTGTAGGAATAATCCTTATTTGTATCCCGGGGCGATTTAGGCCTAATTCCCGGTCAAAATATATTTCAAACTGACTTTTTTCTGTAAAATGTGGTGCATAACTAACGTTAGGTCTAAATTTAGGGCCTAAATTTAGTGTAGCATTTTTGTATCCCATGCTGATTTAAGCATAATACCAGGGTCAAAAGGTAATTCCAGTAAAGACAAGAATCGAGAATAATGTTATTATTATTTTATAAATATATTTCAAACTGAAACATGCTGGATCGGTAAGATCCTTTAAGCAGGTAAGAAGGAAATGTTTACCTTTCTTATGAGTGGAGGAGTAATCCTTAAATCTCTATATGACCGTCGTATGTGATGGTCGAGAATTAATTTTATCGCTTTTCGTTTTAGGTATGTAAAAAACATGTTTTTTCATATCCTGAGCCATTACCTGTGATTGGATGAAAATTATATTTGAGGATTCGTGGTTTTAGACCCCAAACTCATTTAAAATCATTCTCAAATTAGCCTTTAAATGTGTAAGAAGGTTTGTGCTATGTCTTAAAAAGTGCTCTATTTTCACTAAGTGTATATCATGATTCACCTTAACAGGTATACCTCAATACAAGACATTGTACAGTGGGAAATCAAGATCCCTGGAAGTAGGGTTTCATTCTTATATAAAAGAAAACCCGATGGATTTGAATTTTTCAAGTGTGCTACCCAATCACCGTGTTATAATACAAAGCGTATTTTCATGAGTCCAGATGAAATTACTTTGTATATGTAATCACACTGAAGAGTGGCTTACAGAATACTTTAAACCAAGCTCAGCTTTAAACTGGACCGAAACAGTTATTAGCCTGTGCGAAGAAACCAGCGATAAGCAACTTACTCTAGCATTTTATAAACATCAAAACATAATCAGTTATGGGAGAGAAATAATGAAACAGCAGTATTTGAACCTACATCATTTGGATTCTACATTTCAGGCCTAACGCAGATGAAATATATGTTAGAGGTACGTAAGCGAATGTTAATGCAACTGAAGAAGACATATGTGTTATCTAATTACGTAACCGTAATTCATTACATGTTATACCAAGAATACTACGCATTTAAGAAAACCCTGATCGATGATCCTACGCCCATCATCGATCGCTTTCTAAGTTCTATAGACGTACAGAAATTCATTTATCTACTTAGAAAACAATGGCAAGAAAGTATTTATGCAGGTGACCCAGAATGTAAATATACTATGATATCTGAACGGGAACTTTTTACGTATGTGTTAACTGAAGGTATTACCGAGATACGAAACTATATCATCGATAATGATATAAATGATTGGCATATGTGCAAAGATTTAGAGAATTTTAATATAAAATAATCATAAACATTATGTGTAAAATGTATGTGGAAGTGTTATATATAATAATATTCCTGTATTATATTTAATGTGAACCTTATATATATATATATATATAAAATCATTGTAAATATATTTAACACTATATATATAAATTTTTTATATTTTAAATATTATATATATATATATATATATATATATATATATATATATATATATATATATATATATATATATATATATATATATATATATATATATATATATATATATATATATATATATATATATAATATTTATATATATATATAAATCTATTATATATATATATATATATATATATATATATATATATATATATATATATATATATATTATATATATATATATATATATATATATATATATATATATATATATATATAAAATCATTGTAAATATATTTAACACTCTTGTATATATTTAATTTTAGCCTTATATTATATATTAATAATATATATATATATATATATATATATATATATATATATATGCTTTTAAATATTTTATTTACCTTTATTTGTTAAAAATTAAAATAAAATAAATATATTTATACATATACATAAATTACTGTAAGATAATGATTATTAAAATTCTAATTATATAGTAAAGTTTTTATTATCCTTATTTTTTACTTTCTTAAATAAATATTTACATGTATGTTAAGAGTTTAAATAAACGAACCCCAGGTTCAGGATATGAAAAAACATGTTTTTACATACCTAAAACCAAAAAGCGATAAAATAATTCTCGACCAATCACATACGAGGTCATATAGAGATAAGGATTACTCCGTCCACTCACAAGAAAGGTAACATTTCCTTCTTACCTGCTTAAAGGATCTTACCGATCCAGCATGTTTCAGTTTGAAATATATTTATAAAATAATAATAACATTGATTCTCGATTCTTGTCTATACTGGAATTACCTTTTGACCTGGTATTAGGCTTAATTCAGCCTGGACAAAAAAGCTTATCCTAAATTTAGGCCTAATTTAGGCCCTAGTTATTGCACCACATTTTACAGAAAAAGGTCAGTTTGAAATATATTTTGACCTGGAATTAGGCCTAAATCGCCCCGGGATACAAAAAGGATTATCCTACAACACATTTTACAGAGAGAGGTCAGTTTCGTATCTGTAAGGAGTGCGGGTTGTTGTGTTTTCTCGTGATGGATTGTCAATGTACATAGATAATAATAATATAATAATAATAAAGAAAATCCGAATTATTTAAAAAACTTTGAAATATTTTTAGTTAACATCGAGCAAATAATATAAATGTAAGTGATTAATTTTTATTTTTAAATAAGAACTTAGAATGATTTTTAATAAAATACATGTTAGTTTAGCAGAGAAGAACTTATTTTTGTTCTTTTTATACTTATTCATGGCTAAAGATGATGTAAAAGCAGTAAGTCAATAGAACAAACACGTGGCATAGCTTGGTGTAGGGGGGTGCTAGGGGCTTGCCTTACTGAATTTACTGATTTATCTGGCTTAAGGTACGTAAAATAATAATGTTTTTTAATAAAATTTCATAAAATTTAGTAAAAGTTATTTTAAAACTTGAATAGTTATAAAATTTATAAACAAAAAGTATTAACATTAATAATAAATTCTTTGTTCAAGGATAATGATTGATTTATTATAGAAGTTTAAAGAAACTTTGAAAATAATTTTAGTTATATTTGAATGAGTAATATAAATGTACGTGTTTAATTAAAACATAAAATGGTTTAATAAATTATACGTTATATGTGTAAGTGAGCGTGCGTGTGTGTGGGTGTGTGTGTATGTGTGTTGTGTGTGTGGGGTGTGTGTGTGGGTGTGTGTAAGTAAATCTGTGTGTGTGTGTAGTAAGTAGATCTGTGTGTGAGTGTAAGTAAATCTGTGTGAGTGTAAGTAAATCTGTGTGTGTGGTAAGTAAATCTGTGTGTGAGTGTAAGTAAATCTTGTGTGTGTGTGAAGTAACATCTGTGTGTTGTGTAAGTAAAATTGTGTGTGTCCTATGGGTAAATGTAAGGTGTCATAGTGAATGTGTGTATAAGTGTCATAGTGAATGTGTGTATAAGTGTAAGTGTGTGTGTGTGTGTGTGTGTGTGTGTGTGTGTGTGTGTAAGTGTAAATGTAAGTGTCTATGGGAAAACGTAAGTGTCATAGAGTGAATTTGTTGTATAAGTGTCATAGTGACATGTGGTGTATAAGTTGTAAGTGTGTGTGTGGGTGTTGTGTGTGGGTGTATGTTGTGTTCTAAATAATAATAACAATAGGCATGAAGTAAATAACACTAACGTATAATAATAAAATTAAAAATAAAATAATAAAAATAATAAAAATAATAATAAAATAAATAAAATAATAATAAATAAAAAAAAGAATTAAAACAAAATAAAAAACATAATGTTAATAAATATATGAGTTAAAGCAGTAAAACAGAAAGTTAAAGCAGTAAAGCAGAAAGTTAAAACAGTAAAGCAGAAAGTTAAAGCAGTAAAGCAGAAAGTTAAAGCAGTAAAGCAGAAAGTTAAAGCAGTAAAGCAGTAAAACAAAAGCATACTAATCCCTTAGGTGTTAGGTAACACCTCTATTGATTTACTATTCTGCTTTAAGGTAGTAATGTTATGGAGTATAAAGCAGTAAAGGCAGTGAGTTAAAGCAGTAAAGCAGAAAGTTAAAGCCGTAAAGCAGTTAAAACAAAAAGCATACTATATCCCTTAGGTGTTAGGTAACACCTCTATTGATTTACTGATTTACTGCTTTAAGGTATGTAATGTTAATAAATATGTGAGTTAAAGCAGTAAAACATATGAGTTAAAGCAGTAAAACATGAGTTAAAGCAGTAAAACATGAGTTAAAGCAGTAAAACATGAGTTAAAGCAGTAAAACAAAAGCATACTAATCCCTTTGGTGTTAGGTAACACCTCTATTGATTTACTGATTTACTGCTTTAAGGTATGTAAAGTTAATGTTTTTAATAAATATTTCGTACAATTGTAGTAAAATAAAATGATTATATATCAGACACTCTGGATTTTTTCTTCTTACATACAATTTTTAAAAATTTATAAATTAAAAAGTATTAAGTAAAAAAGTATTAAGTAAAAAATAATGTTAATAAATATATGTGTTAAATAATAGGTCTGTAATGAGTTACAGTTTTAGGTTCGCGAAAATGTTTTTAATAAAAATGTTTAAGTATGAAATAAAAATGAATGACTCATAGTATATTTGAAAAGAAATTCTTTGAAATGTTTAAGTATGAAATAAAAATGAATGACTCATAGTATATATATATTTTTCATTCGCACAGGAATATTGCGCCTGCGGGCGCACGCGGCGGGCGGGAACGCGGAAATATTGCGCCTGCGGGCGCACGCGGCGGGCGGGAACGCGGCGGGCGGGGACGCGACGGGTCGCACCTGCATGTGCGGGGTTGTCAGCCTTCGCGCGGAGGGCGCATGCGGCGCCCTGATGGTACGCTTATGAACTAGGGGAAAACATCAATATTAGCTATGTTCTATGATGTAGGGTAGAAAAGGCTAGAAGAGGTTAGAAAATGTATCAAAGATGAATCATCAATATAGATGGTATCAAAGATGACGGCATCAAAGATGAGTCATCAAAGATGAACCTTCAAAGATGAGGCATCAAAGTTGAGGCATTAATGCTGAGGCATCAATGCTGAGGTATCAAAGTTGGGGCATCAAAGTTGAGGCATCAAAATATCGAGTGTGTGAGTAAGTGTAAGTGTATCTGTGTGTGTGGGTGTGAATGTAAGTGTATATGGTTTAATGTAAGTGTCTAAGGAGAGTGTAAGTGCTTATAAGTGTCATAGTGTGTATAAGTGTCATAGTGAATGTGTGTATAAGTGTTATAGTGTATGTGTGTGTAGGTGTGTGCGAAGTATATACTATATATATATATTATATAATATATATATAATATATATATATATATATATATATATATATATATATATATATATTATATATATAATAGTATATATATGCAAGTAATATATATATATATATATATATAGGCTATAAGTGGTAGAAAAATACTAACTCATAGTAGGAAGCATCCTAGCAACTTGTAATATACACCAATCGATTCCTCATACCTTATAACCTAGGGGTAGATACCCATATTAGGGCTATTCGGGGCTCAGGGGAGGCTAGAAAAGGCTTGAAAAAAGTGGCACTCAGTTGGCACTATGTGGCACTCACTTGGCACTATGTGGCACTCACTTGGCACTCATTGGCACTCACTTGGCACTCATTGGAACTCATTGGCACTCACTTGGTACTCACCTGGCACTCATCTTATACTCATAGAATACTAATAGAACATCACTGGATACTTCTTACG
>JABUQX010002514.1:15000-20000 GCA_015478945.1 Trachelipus rathkii | reverse complement strand
ATCAAATTTTCCCCGACTACAAATGCCCTAAAAATTTCATTCAGATCGGATGACCCGAATAGTTTTTTTTTTTTTTTTTTTTTTTTTTTTTTGCAATTTTTCAATTTCAAAACCCAAAAAAAGTAGGTTTTGAAAATCGATTATTGCCCGAATTTGGGGTCAAATATCAATATTTCGTTCTAAGGAATTTTAGGTAATAGTCCAATCTTTGTATGTTTCAAGTTTGAAGTCATTTCGAAAAAAATTGAAGGAGGAGTAGCGAAAAATGTCAAAAACATAGGTTTTCAAGAAATGAAAGTACGAAAGAATTAACTAAAGGCAGAGAAAAACACAAGAAAAAGATGTTTTAGAGGTTCAGAGAAAGCTGCGATTTGCTATTTATTAGATCAAAATCGGCTAAAAATTAACAATTTGATGTCCATTTTAAGATTGGGGCAAAATGGGGCTCAGCCCGGAGCCAAGATCGAACCCTCCCTTTAATTAATTAATACAAACAAAGTCGTTCAAGTGAGGTGACATGTTTAAAATTAGTCAATTAAAAACATATATATATATAGATATATATATATAATATATTATCATCCACATCTGCTATGCATACAAAAAAAATTTTTATTTAAATATTAAATATTTTGCATTATAAAAATATATATATTTAAAAATATATACGATATATTAATTTATTACAATTTAAATATTAAAATATTTTGCATATATAAATATATATTTATTATATATATATATTATAATATATATATATTATATATATTATTATATATAATATATATACTTTATATTATATATATATATATATAATATAATGTTTACACATGCAGATCCACACATATTAGCACAGTAAATACTAAATGTATATATATAATAAAAATATATATATATATAATATATATATATATATATATATATATATATATATATATATATATATATATATTTTGAGAACGTGAACTTTGATCTGGATATATTTACTTTAAAGAGGAAGCCCTTGGATTCTTTTTTATTATTATGCTTTATTTCACTTCAAGTATTATTTATTTCTAAATGTTACAAAATTAAAAAAAAAGACATTACAAAACACTCTTTAGTCAATATATAAATTTAAAAAGAAAGTTAACCTTTGTCCCGAAACGCGGGACCTTTTTAGGCTAAGTGATGGGATTTCTTTCTTGATCTTCATCAGTGAATGTGTTTCAGTTTGGTCTGCTATTTTTTTCATGGTGTTGTTGAAATATTTTGACGTTTTCAGATATTCGCTTTGTATAAAATCTATTTTAACTTCCCCGGAATGTTTATTGTAGTTGTTACTATTATAAATACAAAAAGGATTCCATGATTTGCGATGGTTTCGTAGTGATGATTTTCTAATCGTTTTTATATGTTGATATTGAAATAATGGTTTGTGTTATTTCTATGACTTGTTAAAGCTGAATTTGTACTGTCTATGTGCAGATCATTTATGTGTTGATATTTTCTTCTATGCAGATCATTTGTCTGTTGATATTTTCTTCTATGCAGATCTGTGGTTTCACCTATATATGTTTTTTTTACAAGTATTGGAGGGGATGTGATTGATAATAAATACAGCTTTGTTTTTGGGGGAATTTTCTTTTTTTTTGTGGGGGGGTGGGTTTTAAAATGGGATGGTATGAGGGTAATATTTTTTGGTGTTATTTGTTTTAAAGAATATAATGGTAATTAAGGAATTGGTAAAAAGGAGGTGTTGTTTTTTTTTCGAGGGAACGGTGATAATACCACTTTTTTGCTTTGTTAAATGCTTTTGTGATGAAAAACTCAGGATAGTAAAGGGATTTGAAAGTATTGTGGATGTATTTTAGTTTCTTGTGCTAGGAAGACGGGGGGGGGGGGGAGCAGATACGAAAGGCAAGGAGAAATAGAGATGACAAAACGGCTATATTTGTATTAGGGGAATGATTAGATAGCCAGTGTATATAATTTGGTGTGAATGTTGGTTTTTCTATATATAGTAAATTGTAATTGGTTGTTATTCCATGTGATCAAGGTATCGAGAAAGGGGATGGAGTTGTTGGAAGGCATTTCTGTTGTATATTGGATTGAAGGATGAATAGAGTTAATATAGTTTAGGACATCATTCGGGTTGGTATTATGAGGTAGGGAGACCAAATGTCATCTACATATCTAATCCATAACCATTGTTTAATAAAGGGTGGGGTAAAATATGATAAAATTCTGTTAACTCCATATATATGTTACTGAGTATGGGAGACAGTGGGGATCCCATACTCAGGCCGAAAGTTTGTTTGTAATATTTGCCATTGAAATGAAAGAAGTTATGTTGCAATGAGGGATTAATGAGCTGTTTTATTATATGAAACGGAAAGGCCAATCTCTGTTCTGTCATCTCTAATAAATTGTTCCAGTAGGTTTAGGGTATATGGGACAGGAACTGACGTAAAAAGTGAAATGGCATCAAAACTGAGAAATTTATGTGTGTGGGGGTTTTGTTTTCTTGTTCTTGTGATGAATTCTTCTGAATTTTTTAGGTGTGACGTGGATATTTTACTTATAAGAGGTTTTAATTGTTGTGCAATCCAAGATGATAATTTGTAGGTTATGCTATTGGTATTTGATATAATGGGAAGAAAGTTTGTTGTTATTTTT
Source organism: Trachelipus rathkii (assembly GCA_015478945.1). Taxonomy (NCBI): domain Eukaryota; kingdom Metazoa; phylum Arthropoda; class Malacostraca; order Isopoda; family Trachelipodidae; genus Trachelipus; species Trachelipus rathkii. The sequence goes on along the minus strand of JABUQX010002514.1, from coordinate 17,342 downwards.
ATGTAATTTAGGAATTCAGTTAAATTGTAACGGGGAATTTATATAAGCTTTAAGATTTGGTATTAACTGTTTATGCTCTTTTAGTATAGAATTTAACGAAGTATTAAATTGATTTTGAGAAATTTTTAACGGATCTTTATTGAGAGGGGTATATACATTACTATCATTTAATATGTCATAAGATTTTCTGATATAAATGTCTCTATCTAATATAACTATCTGGTTTCCTTTATCGGAACGTGTGACTATTATATCATGATTGTTTTTTAATCTATTTAAAGCAATGTGAAAAGTTTGGGGGTAAGAATTAAATTTTAATGAATTAAAAATGTTAGACATGAGAATACCTTTCAATATATCCTTATTGCATTGATTTTCTTTGGTACGTTTTTCCTAGTTATTAAATTGTTCCAAAAACTGCAACCAAGGGTCTGTATTATCCATGGAAAATGAAAGACCGAATCCTAGTAGAATGCGTTCATATTTATTAAGTACGTATTTTGAGCAGTTAACTATTTTTTCAGGGTTTGAAGCTATGCACCATATACTATTATCGAAGATATGATTAAATATTTTTTTAGTTGATGTTTTTTACCATTTATATTTCTGTGCATTGTTTGATGTGCTAAATTGATTAAGTTGGTGAATTGTTATAACTCATTAGGAAAACTATTATACCAATGCATTTGGAAACTCTTAAATTTTACAAATGTTCTTCTAAAAGTAGATTTTATTTCTTGTTTGTAATTTTTCGTTTTCTCTAGTAATATGTATTTATGCATTTCTGTAAAGGGACTTTGATCTGCGCTTTTGAGGGAGGGGGGTAACATTTAGCGGGGGATTACTAAATTTTCTATACACCTCCTGATTAAGCTCAATTGTATTTTTTTGATATTAGCAGATATTAAAAGATGTTGATATGCATAATTTTTATTCTTAAATGGTAATCTAATCCTATGGTACCGGACTGCATTATTTATAGTTCTCAAAGTAGGTCTCAAACATAAATAATGCAGCCCGGTAACATAGGATTAGATTACCCTTTAAGAAGAAAATTTTATGCATATTCGTCTGCTACTTTTCTGTTTCCAGTGCATGCTGTGCACCTTACCCCCAGGGAGGGAAGGTGGGTGATGAATAATACGAATATATATATATATATATAACTATATATATATAATATAGTATTAAATATAATAAATAATATATTATAATATAATATATATAAATATATATATATATATTAATTATATATATATAATAAATTATAATAATACATTATATGCAATATGCGTTTTTTTCTGGCACTTTAAACGGGCGTCGCTATAATTGGAGTGACTGCTTTGACTGTGAAGACGCTTCAGTTTCTGCCTATAAAGGTGGAGCTGAATTCGTTATGGATAGTAGTTCGTTCCTTCCTTCGACTAATCTTCTCAGTCTCAAAACTCAGGTTGGATCGTGCTTGTTATCTGGTCATTCAGGGTATAGAGACAGTGCGTATCGGTGTGGAAAAATTCTCGTTTCCTATCACTCTCGTTAATTTCAGCATCTAGAATTGTTGCATGGATACTCTCGACGAGAAACAGCGGACTTCATTAAACGAAAGTACCTGAAGCTCCTTGGTTCCCTACTGCAACTCTTTCTGGTCTCTTGTCAAAAACATCTCTAACAACTCTGTAAATCATCTTTCCTCCTCTTATCCTCTGATGGTTCTGTTGCTAATACTCCAACTGAAAGGCCAATCCTTTTGCCTCCTATTTCCTCTAACTCGAGCCATGGACGATTCGGCAATTCCTCTTCATCCTGTTTCCTCTCAGGTTTTTACCTTTGCCTGGAACATTTGATTGGGACATGGCTCCTAAAAACATAGGATGGCGGGTTCCCGTGAGGGCATTACTTCACCCGAGTTTTGAGGAAGTTGTACTTCCGTGCGAATCTCTCCTCTCGTTCAACTATATTCTCTTGGCTCAATACACTTATCCCTCAGTGTTGGACAGCACGCATATGTTACAACCATTTCGAAAAAAAGAAGCCGCTCTGCTCCTTCTAACAACTATCGCCCTAAAGCTTTCACTTGTATTCATTCTCTAAGATCATTGAAACCCCTTTCAACTCTCATTCTTAGAACCATTCTGGAAACCTCATTCCCTGCTTCCGATGGCCTCAGTAAATGTTTTCGGCGCTCTAAGTTACTGGCACATACTTCTACTAAAATTGTGGTTTTCGCCCTAGAACTACTGGAAGACTTGCGTGTGGCGCTTGATATATCCAAAGCATTTGATCGGGAATGGCATGCGACACTGCTCTCCAAGCTCTCCCTCTTTGGGGTTTCCACCTTCTCT
>JABUQX010002514.1:0-10000 GCA_015478945.1 Trachelipus rathkii | reverse complement strand
TGATAAGTTTTATTTTTTTTTATTTTTGTTCTTCTATATATAGCTATCCAAACAACGAAAATGAATATCTAAAATTAGTTTAATACCGCATTAGTTAGTGAGCTTGGAATATATTTTCAACCTTAAGGAAGTTTAACTATATTTGAATACTATTTTATGTGTATAGCGTATTTTTTATTTATTTTTTTTGTATAACAGCATTTAATGAATGGAGACTCATCTTGTAGACATGGAATTCCACAAGATTGAAGATTGAACCCACCCTAAATTAGGTCCACATTTGGCGTGTTACCTGTAGGCCCTACGACAACGAGAGGCAATTCTAGAAATTAAGGCGCATAGCTTGAAGATGTGTTGAAAAGAGGTTGAGTCCATTGTCATTGATGGATAGAGTACGATGTGCAGGGTGAGAAGATCATAAGTGAAAAGTAGGAGATGTGGAACGAAGAAAATGACGAGTGACACTGAATCAGAAGAAGAATACTCCATAACATACGATATGAGATGAAAGAAGCTAGAACATAGCAAGGACAAAAAAAAAAAAAGAGAAAAGGGAAAAAAAAGAAGAAGAAATAAGAGAATTAAGATAAAAAAAAATGCTTGGATATTCAAGCGCCACGGTCTTCACGTAGTTCCTAAGGGCGAAAAGCCAAAATTTTAGACTATGGAAAGAGTGCCAGAGTAGACATAGAGCGCTAGAAAGCTCATACTGGCCATCGGAGAGCAGGGAATGGAATCAATTCGTCAAAAAAAAAAAATAACGAGAATTAAGAAGAAAAAAGCAAGACGAAAAGAGGGTTCGGAGCATCATGACACCGATAGAGGGATAGTCACCCCGTCGTCCACTCAGGGAGACCGAGAGACCGCGACGACGTCAATCGTTGCGTCTAGACATAGATATGGATCAATTATTGTAGTGAAAAAAAAAGAATAATCTTTACTTCAAAACACTTTGTATCACTGAGAAAAATACAAAGGTATAACACGCAAAGCAGAAGTAGTCGGTGCCCTCTGTCATCCCCGCGAGGGAACGAGGGGGACTAAGATTACCCTTCTCGAGTCATCCGGACGCCCCCGCCTTGGTCTTGGGTGCAGGTTCTCCGACCATTCCCGGACCCCCTCTGTACCCCAACCCGTCGCTCGAGCCCCCTAATGGGAAGAATATATTTAAAGATGTTCGAGAAATAGAGGAGCGAGAAAAAAAATATATAAAAGCATTACGAAAAATGAAAAAAAAATAAAAATTTTAAATCACCAGCGCTGAGAGATCCTGCGATTCACAATATATCACGCGAAACCCAGCTCTGAAATACTCCGTAGAGCTGACACGGTTCTAGTTACATACTGTGAAGCAAGTAAAGAGAACACCCTGAGACAAGTAACCCACTAAATAATACTAAAATGTCAAATCAAAGGTCACTATATAAAGTATGAATAAAAACTAGAGAGAAAGGAGGAAGTAGTAACTATTATTAGGCACCAGTATAATAGTATCCCATATGGTATTGTATGATAGTATTATGAGGAAAATAGGTAAACGGTATAAATAAGAGATTTATAGGCCTATTTTATTATTACTTAAAGTATGGTAAGTATTAAGTATAAACAGTAAACCTCAAATGAAGAGAAAATAAGTAGAGATAGTAAAAGGGAGATTATGCAGATAAGATTATGTTTATTAAGAGTATATAAGTCTGACTGGTGCTGTGATATATTATGACTAAATATAGAGACCAAAAAGGAGTATTATTATAATGAATACAGTAAAGGAGTATATATACTATTAATGAGAAGTATATCTAGTCGTATAACTTTTCAGTTTAAATATGAAAATAGTTACCGCTTGTTATCACGTTAGGAATAATATAGTAGTATCTAGCCAATATAGCATAAAATCAAATTTCTATATAGGCTTATAGATTGTAAAAAATTAACGAAGTGATAAACTAGATAAAGAGAATATAATCACCACACCTACGATACGTATAATTCAAACTCGAATCATGTCTAATATACTATTGAATTAATTCAAGAAATACCTATTAGATAAACTATTTAAACGAATAGTAAATACAGATCGCTACATAAATAACACAATATATTTTCGTTAATGTTGAAAAATTTATTTATTTGTGTAAGGAAGTAATGGACCAAAGCAGTGGCACCTTACACATGTCGATAGTAAACATATTTTATATAGAGGAAAAACAGAGCGAATAATCCAGAAAACCACGATTTACGAAAATCACCATCGAGATATCCTGATAATCTATTAATCTTCATAAACGCGAACTGATCTTACCCACACACTTAACTAGGCATATAAATTAAACATGAATAGACTAGGTTACATCAAAACGTTACAATAGTACAGCGATAATATCCAACATTATAGAGACGAGAGATACGCTACGTATATATATATATAAATATTCTAAAAAAAAATCATTAATATATAGTATATATGATATATAAATAATATAAATATTATAAAATATATAAAACATAATAGATATATATATACTATCTATATATATACGAAACATATATTACTATCACATATATATTACTATATTATACTATATTTATACTATTAATATATTACCAAAATGAATATTTATATATCTTAATTATATAATATAATTATAATCATAAATATAATATATTAGATATATAGATATATTTATATCATAATATTAAATAATATAATAAATATCATCCCACTCCTCCCCCTAGAAACTGGTATATATTACAGAATATAGAGTATAGTACAATACCTCACATATCACTGGAAACACTGCACAGTGCCGAAAACGACAATCTACTGCAATATTTATTATCATTATAGGGTAACTTAATACTACTATACAAGTATATATTATATAATCATATATATAAATAATATAGGAGTATATTATATAACATATATTAAAATTATGTGAGCACCTTATTACCGTAAGGCGACACTATTATATATATATATATTTAGATAAGATATATATATACTATTTAATTATAACAAATGACATACATACATCAAATAATGATAGTATATCACACAGGGATACCTAATTATAAAGATAATAATAATATAAATATAAAGTCACAGATATAATCTTATAATAATATAATCCCTCACTAAATAATATATCAAAAATAATAAATATTAATATAGATATAAAGCTTCAAAAGTGAATAGAGATGTATATAGAATATATATTTTAGATATATCACCCCATATTAAAAATTATATATTATATACTAGGGTTCTCGCTCTCCTCTTGAAGTAACTAATTTTTCTTCTAAGTCTTTTTTTTTATTCAGAATTATGACAACATAATAAATAGACATAATGCAGATTAATCTGCCTGGCATAGAGTTAAATATTAATTTCGCTCTTACTGAACCTATCTTAGTTCTCTAGTAAGACATAGTAACTATAAAGTGCTCTAATCGAAAACATCATAGAGAGATATTCAAATCTAATAACATGACACAATAAATTGGAGGAAAAACATTAATAACTCAAATTAAAAAAAAACTAAATATATCAAAAATCACAAAAAATAAAAAGTAATATATACTACATAACTTACAATTCTTATATTTAATATTGCTATTCTAAGCTACGGTGAAAAGGCCAATACAAGAATAAGATGCAAAATCTAAGAAAGAAGAGCGTTATCAGTGAGAGAGTGAGAGAACATATAGAGACAGAGGGAAAATTCGTATTCGAGAAAAGTATATATCCGTTAGAAGGACTCACAATAGTATATCTACAAATATCAGTAAAACATTGTGTGTCAATTAATTAACTTTTTCTCACTAATCTTCAAATTGAGTGTCTATGAAAACTACAATTGATACTGAGAGAGTGTGAATATAACTACTTTAGGCCAGCTCATACAATATCTTAATAACATATAATAGCATTCTAGGTTTTATTATATATATTTATATATCAATGATTCATAATCCATAGACCCTGATTTAGAAGTTTTATGGAACACATATATATAAAACTAAGTAAAATAGTACACGATACGCATACGTAAAAAAATCAATATACTAATAAGTAGAATATATTATTAGAGAGGATTCTACATTCTTAAACAAGTTATATAATTTAATATAAAAATTTATTTTACAATACTAAAACTAATACATATACTATATATATAATATAAGAAAGAATATTTATTAAAATATAACAATCAGAATATAGTTTAAGATTTAATAAAACTGATATCCGATAAAGGTTAACAAAGAATAACATACTATATTAGTTATACGGACATTTATATATATAAGATAATCACTATATGAACTATAATTAATGACGTAATGAATATACAACCCCTCTCAAATGAAAAAAGCTACGTTTAATAACATATATCTTAAATTAATAAAAATATTAATATTATAAGATTAAAATCATAATATATAATAATACAATAACGTTACCAAATCTAAATAGTCATTAATATAGAAAACTTTTAGAGATGTGTTTAAATTGTACCTAATTAATAATAAAAATATAATAAATATACACTCAAGATCCATATATATACTAACATACATAACGCATAAATACCATATAATATATCATCTTGAATTGCAAACAATTAATATCTTAATAAATACTAAAAATATAATCATAGTATCACCATACACACTATAAAAATAAATCAGAAGATTTACATACAAAGAAAAGAAACGACCCCACACACACAAATAAATTATCGTAGTTATTATTGAGTGAGTACATATTATCACTTTTTATTATACGTCGTTCCCGGTTACCCGACTAAAAAATACTACATTGAAAAATTGTATGATATACATATAAAAAAAATATTATAATTGTTATGATCACAATTATTATCATTATATATAATTAAATAAACAAGGCTAATCTCATTGCACCATAACTTGTTCCTCAAGTGTCAATATTACAAACAAACTTGGCCCATGAGTATGGTAAGTTTATATTAATTTTACTACTACTAATAATATTTATAAGGAAACAATATAATATGGTATTAACAAGAAATTATTATATATTTTATACTACATATTACCATATATACTATTATATTATACTTTCACCGTAAAACCTAATATATGGTTTTAATAGTAGAGTTATATGACATATATATGTATCTATGACTACCTTGCACAATCAACAAAAATAACTCAACTACTATAAATTGTAATGTATTTCACTAATAAACACTATAATATTAACTTATATCCTTCTAAATCCAAAATATACAGTAAATGCACTTAACAACTAATACTAGCCCACACTTATCTCAGATAGCTATTGATCAACGATGTAAATACTATATACCAATAAAATATATACTTAAATATAAGAAAACCAACATTCACTCATAACCCAAATATTAACAAATGGACTATCTAAATGATTCACTCACAGTAATACGCATAAATTATAATGCATAATAAATAGCGTTGTCTATACTCTATATGTATTCATCCTATTGAGTATTATTGATATATAATTGAGCTCTACTCATACCTACCGTCATTCATTACTATCACTAATCATAAGATAAACTAAAAATATATTCACATCATAACTTATTCAATCCACTTTATACTATCCTGATTTATTCAATCAGCAAGCATTTAACTGAAAGAGCTAAAAAATGAGGTATATAATAAGAGTTATCTAATATAATTACGCATAAATAGAGATTACACGACACAACAGAACACACTCTGCTTGTTTTGTATAACGCAAATGTTCCTTACCACTCTAACGCAAGATGATACTAAAAGGAAATATCTTTAAAACAAAATCCAATCCGAGTCACTACTTCTGAAGAATAAACTTATTCCACGCAGAATCAGGCTCACTGATGAACTGACAGTGCCGTTTTAGACTCCCCGCATCACACTCACAGTGTGCAAGGATTCAAAAAGGGTGATTTCGATCCACATTGTATACCACAATATTAATGCTAGTAATGACGCAACTTTTTTATGTATATATAAATTCTCCCTAAATTTGTTTCGAACCCGCACCTCGCATTAATCGATGGTGATTGAAATAGAATTTATCTATTGATGATGTCCATTGCGTCATGAGAAATGTTGGTCCCAATATAAAGAAAGCTCTGAATCTTTCTGACATCAATAACGTAAACTGTGTAAGTCATCAACTGCACCTTACCATTAAGAATTGCATAACATCTTAAAAATCCACAACTGAACTAACCTCAAAATGCAGATCAATTGCAACACATTTTAATTATTTAACAATGACCCAAGAAGAACTCAAGAAAATACAGGATAGAATAAATGTTCCACAACTTTCTGTAATACATGACTTTCAAACTCGCCGGAACAGCACTTTGCTTATGATGGAAAGAATGAAAGAACTAATGAATCTCTCTGTTTGTATGCTACCCTAACGCCAAAATTGAGTCTTTTACACCTTATGATATTGCACTTTTATCAAGCCGCATCACCTTGTCCAAACCTTTCGAAGAAATTACCTTGGAAATCAGCAAAAACTCTTCTTCATTAGCAGATGTAATTCCTCTCATAACATCTCTTAAAAAATTAATTCCATTATCAGACGAAGATACTCAAGAAACAAGAGAAATGAAAGATATCATATTAAAAGAAATTGACTAACATTTTAGTTTTACGGAAAATGATGATTTGTTTACTTTAGGAACGTTTCTCGATCCGAGGCACTAAACAAAGTTCTTCAGTTCCCAGCTTGTAACTGGCAAAGTTAAAGTAAACATATGGCGTAAATGCAAAGATATTCAAAAGAGAAAGTATGAAAAAGGTCAAAGTCATAAATCAGCACTACATTTAAAAGATGATTCAAAATCTTCAACAAGTTCATCTATCAGTGAAATAATGAAGTCAATATTAACTTCTAGTAGTGATGACGAAGAAGAAGAACTCTAAGCAATCATCAAACATTACAGACCAGTACCTCAAAGAAAAGCGTATCAATATTGACGAAGATCTACTAGAATGGTTGAAGATAAATTCGGACAAGTATCCTGGACTTGAACACTTGGCAAGATCCTATATTGCATGTCCACCATCAAGTGTTGCCAGTGAGCGCCTCTTTAGCGGTGCTGGTCTGATTTATGACGAGAAAAGAAGCAAACTGTCTCCTGAAAGAGCTGTGAAATTATTGTTTTTAAAGGTTAATCTTCCGGTAATAAATTTTATATATTAATAATACATTTAACTTTGTTTATATAAATAGCAGAAATCTTTTAAAAGAGCGAGGGATGGGGAAAGAGGTGGTGGGATACGTGTAAGAGTGGGTCCCCGTCCCGTATCCTGGAAACATTAAAAATTTAATACTTCAATTAATTATTAAATTTTTAATGGCTAAGCTCTTACAAAACATTTAGTAAACTATTTCTGTTTAATATAAAAAAAGGACGTGATATAATAAAGGATATCATTCGCATTCCCATTCGGCATTCTCATTCGCATTCGCGAAAATCAAAATATCACATTTGCAACATGAGCATTCCGGCATTTGGAAAAACTAAAAGAATATATATTCGCGAAAAACACCCGCACTCTGAAATATAAAATAATAGACATTCGGGCCACCTCTCAAATATATATATATATATATATATATTGTATATAATATATATATATAATAATATAATATATATATATATATATATATAACTATATATATAATTATTATATTATTATATTAATTTTATAGATAGAACTACAAGAAATATTGAATGAATATACAGTATACAAAGCTTAGAAATATATTAGATTAATATATATTATATATATATATAATATATACTAATATAATATAATTATAATAATATTATATATATATATATGATAATATTTATATATAATATATATTAGTATATATATTAAGTATATAATATATATATTAAAACATATATATTATAAAATTATTATTATAGTATATATATCTATATTATACTATATAATATATAATATATATGTATACAAAGCTAGAATTTATTAGATCACACAATCGAAGAAACTGGTGAGTTACAACTCTCAATCTAGAGAATAAAATAAAAAATGTTTAATAAAGCAATAAAAAAAATTTTAACTTTTTTTTTTAAATGATTTAAACCATTGATTCTTTCTATTATTTTAAAAGAGTCAAGCATTATACTATTTTTAAAATATTTTAACTACCATTCAATATTAATTACCTGAATAAATTGGCATATATAGATAAACAAATAAAATATATATATATATATATATATATATATTATATATATAATATATATATATATATATATATTATAATATATATCAGAGCTGGGACGCGCCTATAATTTTTTGAGTGCGCCTGCGCCTATGCCACCGGACTAGTGCGCCAAGCAATTAATTTCTCACCTTTTTATCTATTAAAGCAGTTATATGACGTAGACTGAAAATGGCCTTTGCGCCTACGAACTTTGTTTTAAATATTTGTAAATTGTAGTCATCTCTTTCACAAAACCTTTATTACAGATAATAAAAGTATGCTTTATTAAAGCTATATATAACAGATATATTAATTTTTGTATTAAAACAGGTACACTAAAATATCTACACGTCCTCTTCCTCTCCATGTCCTTGTTGGTCGCATTATTCCCCCCTGGAGGTTCAGCAAGAGAGCGCAGAAGTGAAAATTTCAGAGCCTAGTGTGCCAACATTATTCGCAGTTTAAGAACTACTGAACTAGTTAGTATATATACTATATATATTATATATAATATATAAATTATTATTAGGAAATATATAATATATAGTATATTATATATATAGTATATAATAATATAATATATTATATTATATATATATATATTATATATATATATATATATATATATATATTATTAATATTTTATTAATATATTATATATATATTGTTATATATATAATTGATAAAACTAATAAATAAATAAAAAATATATATATATAATATATATGATATAATACATATAATAGTAGTAGTATACTATAATATATACATATATATTATATATTTATATATATATAGTATATATATATATTATATTATATATATATATATATATATTATTTATGATAGTCGTAGGAAAGGGATATATAAGTTTTACACTGGTTTTAGAATGATACAAGTTTGCCACGCTTCTCAGTTCTAACTTTTAAGGGTAAGAAAAATGCTTTGTTCCTGTTCATAGGCGCGCCTATGCGCAGAGAAGTGGCTGTGCGCCTTTGCTTAGTCCGCCTATTTAAAAAAATTTTGCGCCTATGCGCCTTTGCGACTACGAATTGATAGTGCGCCATAGGCGCATTGGCGCAACTCGGGGCGCAACGCCAGCTCTGATTATCAATTATTATATACCATATATATATGAATAATATAAGTATAAATATATAGTATATATATATATAATATAATATATAAATAAGTATATATATGTAATAAATAACGTTATATATATATCACCGGGATGCTGTAATTAACTGACGCTGTTACCAGGAGGGATAGCACGGGCCCCAAGGATGTTTACGTGTCGAACTTTCGGATATGCAAAAGGCTATGAATCGCGAAATGATAACAACAAATTACAGTTCTCAAATTCGCCACCATGTTTAATATCTGGCGCGTAACGCGTTTCACACGTGCAAGGAGAGAGGCCAGGAATGAAATAACACTGATAACTGTTGATGCAAGCAATCGATTATTTGATCTATGATTACAAAATGCCGTTCAGTATGCCCACTCCACTGCTGCTGCATCGTAACACGGCATGGTCGAAAGTTGCTCGCAGCATATCTGGTGTAATCTGCAAAATGTGCGATGTATGCTCATATTTGAACAGTATTTGTAGCCATAGTTCCAAATAAACGTGCCTTTTTTCACAGTTATCATGTGTGTACTCATTCCTGCCTCTTTCCTGCACACTATTAAGCCTGGTGCGACTTTGGGAACTGCAATATTTTA
>JABUQX010002513.1:30000-52719 GCA_015478945.1 Trachelipus rathkii | reverse complement strand
TTCCTCAAATACTCTTCATATAACACTCAATCAACATACACATACGAGTATATATATAATTATATATATATATATAATATATATATATATATATATAATATATACATATATATAATATATATATATATATAATATATAGCATTAACATATAATATAATATATATATATATATATATATATAATGAATGAGATCACAGCACAGAAGTGGCTCAGTGGATTAAAGCGAGTCTTTTCTCGCTTAAGGATCGTAGTTTTCCCTCTCGCGAGAGCGAGAGTTCGAATCTTCGATCCGGCTACTGATGGACACAAAAAAATTGCCGTCAGTAAGAGATTTTTTGTAATATTGATGTAACACGGTTACGTCATAGGGAATTCACACTAAATCTCAATACCCACACATACAATAGCATCATAGCACCACTTCACAACAGAACAATCTATTATAACATACAAAAATCACACTCTCTTGATTCGAAACCACGTCCATGGTGGCTAGAATTTCCAAATGCGTTGAGCCAAAGCAGGGCTTGCTATCAAGCTGATAATCTGCGCACTCTAAATCTACTTTGTTAGGAATACATTAAATTCATTTCCTCTACGACCACCAGAATGCTACTGCCGGGTAGGTTAACAACACAGGCACCTCCCCCAATCATGGAAAAAGGTTCGGTGGCTACAAATTTTATTTTATATATATAATATATATATATAGTATATATATATTATATATGGATATATATAGCGATATAATAGACACTATAGTACCTCGCTATTATATATATATCAAACATTACTACCACACACTAACACACACTCCATTTTCTCTTACTCTCCCTTCTCCTATCTCTCACATCAGTAATATATACATCACACTACTCACCTTTTCTCTTCTACTCTCATCATATCTCTCTCTATCTCTATCTACTCTTCATATTTTTATATATTCACTATCTACTATCTCTTACTATCCTATATGATGATATATTACTATATCTTCATCACTCTAGTCTCATAATCATCAGTCCGTACATCTTACTTCACTCACCAACACCAACACATCCATTTTCTCTTCACTATTACTATTTATCTATCTATCTATCTATACACTAATATAGTATAATATATATATATATACCCTTTATTATATATTCTCTATATCTATATATATATTATATATATACCTACCTCTATATATTCTATCTCTTCTAATAAAGATCTTATGTGCATTATTCTTACATGTAATTTGTTTTACCTTAAATGTTATCGAATATAACACAAGCGGATGCAAGTAGTAAATTATGTGCAAGAGAAATTCTATATTAAATAGCACAAACATGGTAAGATCAAACATGAAAATGCTTTTAAGCACGGTGAAATATATTAAATGAATTTGATAAACAGTGTATCAAATATGTGTTTTTTAAAAATACTAGGGAGGGTTGTTTTATTAGCGATTCTTAAGAATGTAAAATTTAAAAAAGTTGTTACTTGGGTCTAAGCGAAGCTCTTGATTTGGATAAACGGGAGCTTAAATGTTGAAGTAATGTAACAACCAATAAATTTAACCTGTAAGTACAGTTAACATGAATTTTATATCTATTACATGAATCTTTTTCTAATCTCATTAGTCACAATCTTGCACATATACTCTTCTCCTAAGAAGGAGAATTGATTCTGAGGCTTATGTAATATTAGGTAATACGTACTCCTAAAGAATAAAATTAATATATTTGAATTTTCAGCGAGTACTATTCGTGATGAGTATTTAAGATACCTTAATTGGAGCTACCTAGTGAGGGTTGTTTTTCAAGGAGAAAACTATTAATAAACCAAACTTGGACAACCTTGCGAAGTTTTTATGTGCATACTAGTACGCTCGAACACAGATTCTCAGTGATTTTTACAAAACCAATACTCATAATAATTATTTTTTTTGAGCTCGTACACCTGTACAGAACGAAAATATTGCACATTGTTTATCACCTCTATGAGAAGTAATTTAAAGTAATTTCGCTATTTCTCTTCACAGAAAGAAAACCACAAATAGATTATCCTCCTTGTGAGTTTAAGGTGATAACCGCTTTCTCTCTGAAAGAGATGCCACCCTAGCAAATGATTTCATAAGGTTTTAACGATCACATATTTTTAATCATAACAACAGAATAATTAACCAGAGCATAGACTACCCTCATTCTTTTGGAAGAAAGAATAAGTCTACAGACTTTTCTGCTAGCCTAATATCGACTATTTCATTGATCCTCTCCATTTGAATGAAACAACAATGGCACAAATTAATTTCCTTTTTTGATTAAGTTATCATATATATTACAATTTCTTTATGTACCAACATCATCTGCAAGAACGTAGAAATGTGTACTGGACTGGAAGGGATTTAGTAGTATAATTATAAAACTCTTCAGGAAGGAAAGAGAAAAGTTTGTTTAAAAATGGAATCTGTGATATAAATTGCAAATCCGGAGAGAAATCGAGTATAAAAGAAATATAGGAGCAGGATCCACTGGAGAGTTTAGAAGAACAGTGTCCATGTAATAGAGAGAGAGAGAGAGAGAGAGAGAGAGAGAGAGAGAGAAGAGAGAGAGAAGAGAGAGAGAGAGAGAGAGAGAGAGAGAGAGAGAGAGAGAGAGAAAGAGAGAGAGCAGAGATCCTTCCAATTAAGAATGACGAGAAAAAGAAACCCCAGAGAATGTTAAGATTAGAAGGTTGAGTTGTAGGTTTATTCGAAAATGTTAAGGGATTGTGTAAATTAGGTCTGATAGAAGGATGAAAGGAAACCGAGTTATTTAGGCATTGAAACAACCTTCTTCTATGCCTTAATTATAAATTCGAGAAAGATCCACAGAGTTAATTTGCTTTAATGCTGCTCTTGCTACGCAAATTAATTGGCTGTTAGAAGGGACATCTTTCAAGATTTAAGTGTAGAAGATTTTAATGAAGGGTAGAATTGTCAACATAGGAGTGAAGGGTGAAGATGTAATAGAACAAGGTTATTAATGCGGGTCCGTCGGAGTCGTGAGTCGGAGTCGTGGAGTCGTGCAATTTTCTCAGGAGTCGGAGTCGAAAATTCTGTGCGAAGTGGAGTCGGAGTCGGAAGTCCGAAAATTCCCTGTGCAATGTGCCTAGTAACAGGTCGAAAATATCCCTATGTAAAGTGGAACAGTCGGACAAAGGGTCGTATATAAAATTTTAGAAATCATATTTAAAGAACTTTTAATTCATATTTATTAATAATAGTATTATTATATAATATTTATTAATTTTTTAATAATAATTTATTAAATTTTTGTACATATTATTTATGTAATATATTTAAAATTTATTCTTATTTATTTAATTATTATAATTAAAAATCCCTTGTTATATATATAACAACTATAGATATATATATTAACAACTAAGAAGAAAAATTTTAGTTTAAAATATAGTTATTCTATGCTAAATATTGCACAATTTATAATATTAATAATATATTATATATCATATATATATATATATATATATATTATATATATATATATATATATATATATATATATAATATTAAATATATAATTAAATATATATATATATCAAATATATATATATTACTATATATATTCTATAAGTTATATATATATATATATATATAGTATAGTTTTATTATATAAATATATATATGAAATAAGACTTAATCTTAATGTATAATATATAATAAAAATTATCAATATAAAATAATATATAAGTATCATATAATAAAATTAATATTAAGTAAATACTCTTTTATCCAAGAACTGGGGTATAATAGTTAGTGTGCTGACATGCATCGGAAAAGAAAAAGTAGTAGAAGAATATGAAATGACACAAGTTGAAAAGAAAGTCCAGCCTTATCGGCCCCTATATCTATAATTATCCCTATTATGAAATCTCCGTTCATGAGTCAATGACAAATATCCACCTATTAAGCTATCTATAAGATCAGCGACGTAATATAGACCCTCACTATGGCCATATAGTCAGTGTAGGGTTCATCCCTTGCACCAGGGTGGCCATCATACACTATATATATATATATACCCCTCACCATACACTATATACTCACTATCCACCTTTATAACCATAGTATGGATATATATATAGCCAAAATTCCTCTATTTAATAATGATATCACGCTTCTTCTCGCTCTGCCAAAAACTTCACATACATTTATACATTAACTGCAGCATATCCTTTTACTAGAGAGACTCAATACACTTTATTTCTATTCTGTCTCTCACACCGGTCGAATCCAACAACACCTCATTACCAATATATAACATCCGCTATACCAACCGACTATCATTCTATTTTTTTTTTTTTGCGATGCTTTCAGTCCAAACATGGAAGCAAACCTCTCTCAACGTACTCATTTATTCTCATCATTTATCCCTTTCTCACATACACTAATTCTCTAATAACGTTCACTCCACATTTTATCAAATTCTCTCCCACCTAACCAACAGCCCCCTGAAGAAATGTCCATCTGACACATTGAACTTTAGATACCTCACTGAGGCTCACTCAGGAGTAAGCACCAGCCACCCTACTGGTCTCCATCGACCTTGAAAAATCAAGTACCACCACTTATACGACAGGAGTGAGAGGCCCCACTATCATCACTATCACTGCTTTTACAGTGGTCAAAGAACCATGAGGAGGATCTTGTATACGGTACACATATGACTGAAAATAGTCTCTAATTCATCAATTCACATCCCAACGATTTAATTGCACTAGCACCTTCTGCGCCTTCCTAAGAACTTGGTCCGTACTAGCGAGTCGGAGTGCTCTGCATCATCGCGTTCTGTATTGCAGACTACCTTTGTGTTGATCTATAGCTCAGATCATTATATATCGTAAGATGTATATTTAGTACTCAAGATGAGCACGTGTCGATTCTCTCTCTAGGTGTCTGTCTGCTAGCTCTTTCTAGACAGTATATACTGTGTCGAGGATACCGATGTATGTGACTTGTGGCTACACTTACATTCAAAGCATATAACACTATGTGATTTCTTATAAACGCTTTACTATTTCAGAACTCCCATTATCCTATACAAAATTACACACTAGATGTTTACTTAATTAGAGAATATTTCGCGGTAGGCGTGTGTTGTTTGCGTGCGTTTGAGTGATTTTTACATTAGTAAAGATGACGTTGGCGTTTTATGAGTTATGGCGTCTCTATGGCGAGATGCGTTGTTGCTTTCGATAAACTCTGCCTTCAGATTCACGACACAGTAAACCGGTGAGGTCCGCACATAAATTACTGTGGGTAGGACCACGACCTCCATCTCGACCGCATTTTACTCGCCCATCAGTTCTTAACTAGCTCTCGCTGGTAGTGGTCAAGTGGCTACGCGGGCTGATCTCGTGAGAGGTTGGTTCTTTCGATGTAACCTTTGGCCATCTCTGTTATACAGGATTATTGAAATAACCAAGATTGATCATAATGGACCACTATTCCTGCCTACCGCGCGTAAGGATATAAGATGTGAGAGATCTCGAAGTTGTATTAGTTGGTAGAGGTATATTTCTAGAGATATATAATAAGTATGAGGGAGGTGGGTATTAATATATAATTAATATATAAATATTATAGTATATTATATAGTATATTATATATAAGTATATATATATATATATACGATATATATATATATATAGTATATATATATATGATATATATATATATATTATATATATATATTATATCATATATATTATTATATGTGTAGTATATATATATATATATATATATATATATAGTACTATATAATATAAATAATAGGTATATGATATATTAATAATATAATTATATAGGCCGAACCATATATAGGGTCTCAGACTTGGGTGAAAAATATATAACTGAAAGATTAATATATTAGGCGCATTTAGAATATAGTAAGGTTGATGGTACGGATACTAAAATTTTTATATTTGTACTCAAAAGGGAGGTAGTGGGTCTCATGATGATATTACTAAGACAGATAGTTGAATTAAGAAATTAGAGTTGAAGCTGTATGTTTTAAACTATCTAACTGTGAGCAGGCGAAAGTATTACACTTGTGTAATTTTTATAATTGCTGTGGCCCTGTTAATTATAATAAATAATAAAAATACTGAGCGATTATAAGATTGAGCGGCATATATAAGTCATATTGCTTTCCCGACAACTGAAAATATTATATATTTATGTAATTTTGAGCATATAGTGTTGCGTCATAGAATCAAAGATCATTAATATATCTTAAGGGTACTTATTTTTAATACCGTTGTGGATATGCATTTATGGGGATATAACGATTCTTCAGTTATGGTAATAAGCTGGTATTAAATATTTTTTTTTATTCTCAGAAAAAGGCTAAAGCGATAGAAAATAGTTAGTAAATAACAAAAAAATGTATATTTAACTGTGATACTTAATGTTAAAGTAGTACAACTAACTGAGTTCAGTGAAATTTTAATATTGAAAACTCTGGAAGTCGAGAGGCCATAGGAGTCGAAAGAGTCTGAAATATTTATTATTTGTTGATGTAGGAAGTTCCTGGAGTCGTGAAGTCGGAGTGCGGAGTCGAAAAATTTGTGTTTTAAAATGAGAGTTCTGGAAGTTCTGGTAAGTCTGAGTCGAAATCCAAATTAATCAAATTTATAGGAGTCGGTAGTACGGAGTCACGGAGTCGTAAAACAATTTTCATTTTATTCATACGACTCCGCAGTCCCCTGGTTAATATGAATAATATAATATTAAGAAAGGTTTGTTGGAGATAAGATACTACACAGAAACCCCTGAGAAACTACAAGACTATATATAAATTATAATATATATATATAATCTCGTTTTATTTTAGTAATATTATTTATATATATATCTATATATTATATAAATACTATATACTAATTATAATTATATTAATATTAATAATATATATATATATATATATATATATATATATTAATATTATAATTATTAATATATATATAATGTAAATATATATATTATATATATATATTATATATATATATATTAATATATAATATTATAATATATATTATATATTTATATTTAATAATTATATATAATATATATATTAATAATATATATATATAATATAATATATATTAGGTCTAGTAATGTGAGTATTAAAAAGACCTATGAAAATCTATGTTAATCATCCACTTTCTTTCCCCCAAGACTAGGAGTGAGGTGGACAACCCAGACATGCACAGAGACAATCAGAAGCGTAGCAGGAGTAGAGAGCCATTGTTACACAAGGTCGAAAAAAATGCAACCCAGCCTCACCGCCAATCCACTTTATGCAAACACCTATAGTGAGCAAACATCAAGTTCGCACAGTCAGAAAATACACCCTAGAGCTTCACGGGACTATTCGACGGACCTCTCACTATGGCATCTGGTATCGTCAGCGTGATCAGAGGGGTCATACTCTTGGCCCAGGTGGGCCACACCCATACCCCTTCACAAAACCCCGCCCTCACTCCTATTATGCACCTTCTTCTCGCCTCTGCCAAACTCACATTTCTCTCCTCCAGGCAATTCTTTACTGGACTCAATCCACTTTCTTCAGTCTCCCAGGCGGTCCCGAATTTCACCCAGCACAAGAGCCACCACTATTAGGCTCATAAAGTTTTAAGTGCCGCGACAGTTAAACCAAGGAGAGCCGTGATTCTTATTAAAACATTTTTTTTTTTATTTTTTTCATTTTTTTCTTTTTCCTCTATCATGTGTCTCGAGACATTACCATTATCTCAACGGACTTTCATTTTATTCTCTCATTTTAATCCCTTTCTTTCACACCAGCACAGCTCTCTAATTACGGTTTCATTCCGTTTCATTTTAATATCAATTCCTACTCTCACGCCAGCAATATTTAAAACAACCAAACAGTTTTTTCCTCTAAGATCTGACCATATTTAGGGGGCTCTGAACGAGCGCGCCATGCTTGTAACTTTAGATATCTTGGAATACCTCACGGGTGAATTCCAGAGACACCGAGAGAGTCGCCTCACCACACATAGTCATCATCCCAGTTAACACGAGTCCTAAAAGGTAACCGGGAAAAGGCCGCAGAGACCAACATACCCCTCGATTCTTGCCATCTGTTTTAATGAGAGCGTTTAACGCGCCTAATACTCAAGACTGTATGGTATAGTTCCATCCCTTTTAGTTAAGATTAACTCACACCAACAATATAATGCTAGTCACAGGCCAGCCTTATGATGACAACAATCATTTCAACTACTAATCTATCTCTATCTTGCTTTTCTATATGACTTAACACAGGATTTCATTACCAACTATATATATCGGGTGTAAAGTATAAACTCAGACATTGTTTCAGCTAGCTCAACATGCATAACGATCAACTTAACGAGGACTGAGAAAGATTAGCAGGAGTCGGCGACGGAGAGCGAGAACCTACTCTTACATTATCTACGTTTACTTTCAACTCTCTCTCCTTTCTACGCGAGCCCTGTCCAATCTCTCTACCAATGCCTCTTAAACTCTCTTCAGATTTACCCCACAAAACCAAATCATGCCGTATATAAATGGGAGGTAGGGCACCCTCCACTCTCTTCTCTTCTCCATCTTTCTATTATAATCTCTCTTTTTCTCTTTGCCTTTTTCACCCCATGGCTGACGGGGGGGGGGGGGGTTGGGACTTCGTCCTCCTTCAAAACAATTATTTCCTCTGATCACACATACTCCCCCTCATAAATTCTTTCATTGTTATTTCCACCATCCGATTAGAGGTAGCCTAATTGAATAACCCTGTAGGCTTGTTGACCTCTATGTTGCTTTTGCGTGGGTTTGCCCGGATTGTATATATTTAAACACTATTTATATCTTTGTCATGCGTATCAAGACCCAAATCTATTCACTAGCGAGACCTATTCCACATGACTTTAAATTTATACTAGATCATACATACTTTTATGATTTATCCCATATTCAGAAGCTTACCACTCTATATATTATTATATTATATATCTTTTATATATTATTATGTATATATATATCTACAACTAACCATAATATCACTTATAATATATATAAATACTATATTACTTATTAATTAATATTTATATAATTAATATATATATAATATATATATATATATTAATATAATATATAGTTAATATAATATATATAAATATTTTAATTTTATATAATATAATATAATAATATACATGATACTTTTTCATGTTTATCAAAATTTTGAAATTTTGACATTTTTTTATTTATTATTATTGTATTTTTTAATTAAGCAATAATCTCTTTTTATAGTACTACTAATATATATATATTAGACTATTATACCTTAACAAATATATATATTTATCGTATGGTAACGGTACACATATATTGATAATTATGTAATTTAAAAATATAAATAATTTAATATGTCACTTATTTTATTCACTATAGACTCACAGGTTATATTAAGTTAAGCTTTATAAGTGTCTGTCCTGACTCATTGACTCATCCTGATTTCTGCATCTTTTTTTCTTTGGACAACGAAAGCGGTCAGCTTCAACCTCGATACAAGGTTTTATAATCTTATATGATATTTATTGTGTTATTCGAAACCTCTAGTAAATTACGTGGAAATCTCCGGTAGAAGCAATGGCTGTTGACAGTAGTAGGAGAGCTATTCCGGACTACGAGATTGGGGGAAAAAATGATAACCCAAATTTTTTACTCCATATTGGAGGTCTCACTTGGGGTAAAAAATGATACCCAATTTTTACCTGCCCTTGACCTTTTTCTGACCGCGACCCTTTTTTTGAGCTTGAATTTTACCTGACCTTGACCTTTTTTGGGCCTTGAAACCTTTTGAGACCCTAATTTTTTGAACCTGAACTCTTCTATTATATTAATTAATAAGATATCTAACATCAAATTGGAAATAAAAACTACTTTTGGTATTAACCATGGGTCATTGTTTTGGCCCACGAGTCATTAAACATTTTGGCAAACCTAATTTTTAGCACCCTTTCGAAGAAAGGGCGCTCCAAATATTTTAATGCGGCATTCACGATCCCTAATAGATTTTTGGCAACCCTTCGAAGAAGGTTGCGGCCAAACGTTTGCTTAAGCACGCCGTTGTATAAAATCGTATTTAGCTTTTTAACAAAAGTATATTTTTTACCTAAACTATTTTGTTTATCTCTTCTCCTTGAGAGATGTTTTTCTGACTCTAACCCTTTCGTCATACCACTAAATGGGTCAAGAGTAACGGTAACCCCTAATTGGCCACCGCTGTTTAAGAGCCGGCTGAGCCCAGAAGAAGAGTATAATGGGTGCTTGAACGAGAGTAGAAGTTTCGAGACCAACTCTCTTTTGTCTCTCCGAGTGGGTCATCTCTCTCTTTGCTCTACGGTATTTTTGAGAACCCAAACTCCGTTTGAAGACCGCAAATTATTTTGAGAACACGAGAATTGTTAGAGAACTATTCTCCACATTTTTGCTTTTCGACCAAACCCTTTGCTCCAAAGCTTGACAGATACCATGGGTCAACCTTTTTTGACCCACGGTAATTTTTTGTCCTTCATGGGGTCAATTTTGACCCACAGTAATTATTGTTTCCTTCCTTTAGGGGCTTGCCCTTTTTTGAATGTCTTAACCTTGTTTTGACCATGATATTTTCGCGGCCTTGACCTTGCCTATACCATGGGTCCCTTTTTGGCCCACGCTGATTTTTTACCGAATCGTGGCCCACTCGTCACAAAGTATTTCGTTCCTAACTTGTACGCATGTAGGTAAACCCAAACTTGAACACCTACACACGTGCGCGTGCGCACACACACACACACACACACACAACACACACACCCCTACACTTATACAGACATTCACTATGACACTTACACTCACCATAGACACTTACATTTTACACTTATAGCACCCGCACGTGCGCATGCGCACACACATACACACCATTGACAGATACCATGGGTCAATTTTGCCCACCACGGTAATTTTTTGTCCTTCCTTTTGGGGGGGATTTAGCCCTTTTTTGATGTCTTAACGTTTGTTGGACCATGATATTTCGGACTTGACCTGCCATATACCATGGGTCAATTTTTGACCCACGCTTACTTGATGGCTTTGATGGTTCCCATCACCGTAAGAAGTATCGTAGTGATGTTCTATTAGTGTTCTATGAGTATTATGCCCCATGATCGCCACGCGGTGTGGAGTGACCGCAGGAGATACGGTTGGAGTGCAATTGCCAGGGGCACAAAATGAGTGCAACGTCGAGTGCCCCAATGGATGCGCTCCAATGTTGTGGTCAGTGTCCTTAGATCGAACTTAGTGGCCAAGTGAGGGAGTAGCTGCTTCTTGCCAGCACCCTAGCCTGCCTAAACTGAGTGCGGCAGCTATGGGTATTATTACGAATGTCCTCCTTCCTCAGCCCGTCTGTCCCCCTGAGCCCCCGAATAGCCCCTCACATTATCGGCGTCGGTCTACCACGCTCACCGGTTATACAGACGTATGAAGGATTCGTATTGATAGTGTATATTAACAACTTGAACTTAGGATGCCTTCCTACTATGAGATTAGTCTTTTCTAAACACTTATATCACACACACTATGACTAATAAATATAAGCCGCTTATTACATACTACTCTACATAGTAATATAATATATATATATATAATAAATATATATATTATTTATATAATTAAATATAATTTATATTAAATTATATATAAATATATATATATATATATATATATATATATATATATAATATTATATATATATATAATATAATATATTATATATATATTATATATATAATATATTTTATATATAAAATATATAATATATATTACTTTTTGTAATAAGCTTTTGTCGCCTGATCCAATATGTATATTGGTTTATTTCTGCAAGTGTTGTACCCTTTCGAGAATAATTTCCATTTTTGGGATGAAAAAATATTAACAATAAATGTGATTTTAAAAAAAATATTTTATAAATATTCGAACTTTTGAATCATGTCCGTTTCCACTGAAATTCCATTGTTAGTATCAAATAGTAGCAATATATTAAAAAAAAAAAAAAAAAAAAAAATCAAAATTGACGGAGTCGTAAAATAGAGGCTGACCATATTATATATATATATATATATTATATTATCTATATATTTATATATATATTTATATCTTATATAATATATATAATATATATATATATATATAATATATATAATATAATATATATATATATATATAAATATATATTATAATATATATATCTATATATGGCAGATTTGTAGAAACTGTACTGTAACTAGTGAACCTAACCTAACTATAACCTAACCTAACCTAACCACTTAACCTAACCTAACCTAACCTAACCTAACTTAAACTAACCTAACTTATCCATAGTTAATTTTCTTTTTTTTGACAGTTTGTGATCAGGAAACTCAGGAGGGTTCTGTTTTTTACGCTATCCTTGTGAGGATATTGACTAACCTCGATAGTCACAGTACAGTTTCTACATATTTGTTTATATATTATTATATATAATATATATAATATATATATTATATATATATAATATATTATAATTTATATAAGATTATATAAATATATATATATGAGAGAGTGTGTGAGTGAAGAGAGTGTGTGTGTGTGTGTGTGTGACAGGATGTATACGTGTGTGTGTGAGCTTCTATACTGTAACAGGCACATAAAAAAGTTAATATCCATTTAATTTAATCAAACAATTTACCTTTAATACCGTCTTTTCTATTTTTTCCTGATACCAAGCGTGCAAAATGGCAATATTAAAAAAGAGTAATTGGCAAAACATTGACATAACTCAATGTATACCTAACTTTTAACACCGGCAATAAAAATTGATGATAATGAATTCATTTCTTTTTCTTTCCCTATTTTATATACGAATTAATGATCGTCCACATTTAATTGTAAGAAATAAAATGCTCGTGATACTAAAATTAGATTCAAGTATATAATTATAATGTATCTTTCTTTTAATTAAAGACTGTCCTGCTCCTTTCGCGTTATTGTATTACTTTCTTACGCACTAAAACTTCGAATTAAAATTCCTATTTAATCTTTATATATCAATTAAAATTGCATAATTAATTAAAAATGTAATAAAATACAGATATAAAAACAAAATAACTACGTAAAATTAAATTCCGAACAATAAAACCATCAATACATTGTAAAAAAAAAAAACAATTTATTTTATTGTTCTATAAACTAGAAAACGAAATATAAAAGTTTTTTTTTTCAGAACAAATCTCAAAATACATGCAAAGCTCAATAATTATAAATCTCCGTAATTTTCTTTTGTTTATTCATTCTATTGTTAATTAATTAATTTATTTATATATATATATATTATATATATAATATATATATATATATATTATATTACATATAATATAATATTATAATATATAATATTATATATATATATATATATATATATATATATTATAATATAATAATGAAACAATTAAAACCACTTAGCACTAAACAGGAAAATCACCCAAAATATTAAAAATTAATAGAATAAGTTTAACGTTTCGAGAAGACTAAAGTACAATGTCTCCTCTTCAGAACTTACAATGGAAATAAAATTTCTGAAGAGGAGACATTGTACTTTAGTCTCGAAACGTAAACTGCTGTTTAATTTTAAATATTTTGATTATCCTGTTTAGTTCTTAAGGGGTTTTAAATTGTTTCTTTATGTATATATAATAATATATATAATATATAATATATATATAATATATATATCTATATATATATAATAATATATTATATATATATATAATATATATATAATATATATATATATAATATATATGTATATTATATACATATATATATATTAGTATTATTATATATAATATATATATATATATATATATTATTTTTATATATATCTAATATATTTAATTATTTATATATATATATATATATATATATATATATATATATTTATATATATATATATATATATATATATATATATATATATGTCATATAATATATATAATATAATATATATCTATAATAATATATATATATATATTATATATATATATATATATATATATATATATATAATATATATATATTAATATATTTATTATTGTGTCTATTTTTTTTTTGTGGGTGCTTTTTGTGGTTCGTGGTGGCCTGGGGGACTTTGTTGGCCACCTACATTAAACATATACTACTTACACTCACACCCACAGCGATGCAACTTACCTTACACTCACACACTCGATACTTTGAATGCGTCAACTTTGATGCCTCAACTATTCAAAGAAGCATAAATCCCTCAGCATTGATGCCCCAACTTTGATGCTTCAACATAAATGCCCCAGCATTGATGCCTCAACTTGAAAGGTTCGTCTTGATGACTCCATCTTTGATGGGCCGTCATCTTTTGGAGACCATCTATATTGATGATTCAACTTTGATGAAATCAATCTTTGACGGCTCATCTCTACCCTACATCAAAGAACAGAGTTAATATTAATGTCTAACCTATGTTATAAGCTGATCACCAGGACGCAGCATGATCTCTCCGCGTGAAGTCCCACGAACCCGCACCCACAGGTGCGACCCACCGCGCGAATGAAAAATATATATATACTATAAGTCATTCATTTTTATTTCATACTTAAACATTTTTTATTAAAAACATTTTCGCGAACCTAAAACTGTAACTCATTACAGACCTATTATTTAACACATATATTTATTAACATTATTTTTACTTAATACTTTTTACTTAATACTTTTTAATTTATAAATTTTTAAAAAATTGTATGTAAGAAGAAAAAAAACAGAGTGCCTGATATATAAACATTTTATTTTACTACAACTGTACGAAATTTTATTAAAAACATTAACATTACATACCTTAAAGCAGTAAATCAGTAAATCAATAAAGGTGTAACCTAACACCTAGGGGGGATTAGTATGCTTTTGTTTTACTGCTTTACTGCTTTAACTCATGTTTTACTGCTTTAACTCATGTTTTACTGTTTTAACTTATATGTTTTACTGCTTTAACTCACATATTTATTAACATTACATACCTTAAAGCAGTAAATCAGTAAATCAATAGAGGTGTTACCTAACACCTAGGGGGGGATTAGTATGCTTTTGTTTTACTGCTTTACTGCTTTAACTCATGTTTTACTGCTTTAACTCATGTTTTACTGCTTTAACTCATATGTTTTACTGCTTTAACTCACATATTTATTAACATTA
This sequence comes from Trachelipus rathkii, assembly GCA_015478945.1. NCBI lineage: Eukaryota > Metazoa > Arthropoda > Malacostraca > Isopoda > Trachelipodidae > Trachelipus > Trachelipus rathkii. Next base: position 37,385 of record JABUQX010002513.1, on the reverse strand, counting down.
CATACCTTAAAACAGTAAATCAGTAAATCAATAGAGGTGTGACCTAACACCAAGGGGGGGATTAGTATGCTTTTGTTTTACTGCTTTACTGCTTTAACTCATGTTTTACTGCTTTAACTTTCTGCTTTACTGCTTTAACTTTCTGCTTTACTGCTTTAATCTGCTTTACTGTTTTAACTTTCTGCTTTAGTTCTTTTAACTCATATATTTATTAACATTATTTTTTTTATTTTGTTTTAATACTTTTTATTTATTTTTATTATTATTTTTATTTATTTTTATTATTATTTTTATTATTTTTATTTTTTTATTTTTATTATACTTAGTGTTATTTACTTCATGCCTATTGTTATTATTATTTAGAACACACACACACACACACACACACACACACACACACACACACACACACACTCACACATATACACACATTCACTATGACACTTATACACCACACATTCACTATGACACTTACATTTACCCATAGACACTTACATTTACACTTATACACACATTTGCACTTATACACACATTCACTATGACACTTATACACACACATTCACTATGACACTTCACATTTGTCCATAGACACTTACATTTACACTCACACACACAGATTTACTTACACTCACACAGATTTACTTACACTCACACAGATTTACTTACACTCACACACAGATTTACTTACACACACACAGATTTACTTACACTTGCACACAGATTTACACACACACACACACACACACACACATACACACCCCCGCTCTCTCTCTTTACTTTATAACGTATAATTTATTAAAACATTTTATGTTTTAATTAAACACGTACATTTATATTAGTCATTCAAATATAACTAAAATTATTTCAAAGTTTCTTAAAACTTCTATAATAAATCAATCATTATCTTTGAACAAAGAATTTATTATTAACTGTTAATACTTTTTGTTTATAAATTTTATAACTATCAAGTTTTAAAATAACTTTTACTAAAATTTTATGAAATTTTATTAAAAAACATATATTTTACGTACCTTAAAGCAATAAATCAATAAATCAGTAAGGTCAGCCCCTAGCACCCCTCTACACCAAGCTATGCCACGTTTTGTTCTATTGACTTACTGCTTTACATCATCTTTAGCCATGTAATAAGGTATAAAAATAACAAAATAAGTTCGTCTCTGCTAACATAACATGTATTTTATTCAAATCATTCTAAGTTTTTATTTAAAAATAACAATTATTCACTTACATTTATATTATTCGCATACTATTAACTAAAAATATTTCAAAAGTTTTTTTAAATAATTCGGGTTTCTTTATTATTATTATTATTATTCTCTATGTACATTGACAATCCATCACGAGAAAACACAACAACCGCACTCCTTACAGATACGAAACTTGACCTTCTCTGTAAAAAATGTGTTGAAATAACTACTTTAGGTCTAAAATTTAGGATAATCCTTTTTTGTAACCCGGGGCGATTTTAAGCCTTATTCCAGGTCAAAATATATTTTCAAACTGACCTTTTTCTTTAATGTTGTGCAATAACTACGTTAGGCCTAAATTTAGGCCTAAATTTAGGATAAAAGCCCTTTTTGTAGACGGGCTAATTTAATCCTAATACCAGGTCAAAGGTAATTCCCGTATAGACAAGAATCATTGTTATTATTATTTTTATAAATATATTTCAAACTGAAACATGCTGGATCGGTAAGATCCTTTAAGCAGGTAAAAAGGAAATGTTTTCTTACTTGTGATTGGTCGGGGTAATCCTTATCTCTATATGACCTCGTATGTGATTGGTCGAAAATTATTTTATCGTCTTTTGAAAATTAACGTTGTTCTTTAAACTTGTATTTGAGCAGGTGTGTGTTTTATTATCTTATAGACCCCCCAAACTCATTTAAAATCATAGTCAATTTTAGCTGTTAAGCGGTGCGCCAGTTATCTGATTTGTATTAAAAGTGTTTTATTTTTACTAAGTGTATATCATATTTATAATAAATACTTACATTGAGGAATAATATTGTTTCACTATAATAGATAATAATTAATTCACTAGTTTATAAGCTAACCACCAGGGCTCAGCATGAGCGCACCCGCAAAGGCAAGCAACCCCACACCCGCAGGTGCGTCCCGCCGCGTCCCGCCCGCCGCGTGCGCCGCAGGCGCACAATATTTCCGCGTTCCCGCCCGCCGCGTGCGCCCGCAGGCGCAAATCCCGCGTTACCCGCACGCCGCGTGCGCCCGCAGGCCGCAATATTCCCGTGCGAATGAAATATATATATATATATATATGTTATATATATATATAATATATATATATATAATATATATATATATATATATATATATATCCTATATATATATAATATTATATATATAATATTTGTGTGTGCGGGTGAGTGTAAGTGTCTATGGGTGAACGTAAGTGTAGCCTATGTGTATGTGCGTATGTTGAATAAGAGATATAGTGTATGTGTGTAGAAGTGTAAGTGTTAAGTGTCTATGGTAAGTGTAACTGCTTAAAAGATGAATCCTCAATATAGGTGGTATCAAATATGACTTCATCAAAGAAGAGTCATCAAAGATGAACCACTAAAGCTGAGGTACCAAAGCTAAGTTATTAAAGTTGAGGCACAAAGCTGAGGCATCAAAAGCTGAGGTATCAACAGTTGAGGCATCAAAAAAGCTGGGGCATCAAAGTTGAAGGGGCAATCAATAACTGAGGCATCAAAGTTAAGGCATCAAAAGCTGAGGCATCAAGGTTGAGGCATCAAAAATATCGAGTGGATGGGTGCGTATGTGTAAGTGTGTATGTGTGTGTGTGTGTTGTGTGTTGTGTGTGTGTGTGCATGTGTGTTCTAAATAATAATAACAATAGCATGAAGTAAAATAACACTAAGTAAATATGAAATTAAAATAAAATGTTTTTAAATAATTATACGCTATATGTGTAAGTGAGTGTGCGTGTGAGTGTGTGTGTGTGTGTATGTGTTGTGTGTGTATGTGTGCGTGTGTGTTTTGTGTATGTGTGTGTTCTAAATAAAAACAATAGGCATGAAGTAACATAACACTAAGGTAATAATAATAAAATAAAAATAATGTTTTTAAATAAATTAAGCGTTATGTGTGTGTGTGTGGGTGCGGGTGTGTGTGTGTGTGTGTATGTGGGGTGTGTGTGTATGGTGTGTTCTAGAATAATAAATTCGCAGCGGACAATTAATGCGCCTGCGGGGGCGCACGCCGGCGGCGGGAACGCGGAAATATTGCGCCTGCGGGCGCACGCGCCGGGCGGGGCGGGCGGGGACGCACCTGCGGGTGCGGGGTTGGCTGCCCTTGCGGGTGGGGCTCATGCTGAGCCCTGGTGGTTTGCTTATGAACTAGGTGGATTATTATTATCTATTCTAGTGAAATTAAGAACTTACGTCAAGTAATATTTATACATATATGATATACACTTTAGTAAAAATAAAACACTTTTATTACAAATCAGATAAACTTGTGCACCGCTTAACAGCTAAAATGACTAAGATTTTTTAAAATGAGTTTTGGGTCTAAAAGATAATAAAACAAACACCTCACCTGCTCAAAATACAAGTTTAAAGAACAACGTTAATTTTCAAAAGACGATAAAATAATTCTCGAGCAATCACATACGAGGTCATATAGAGTAAGGATTACCCCGACCATCACAAGTAAAGGAAAACATTTCCTTTTACCTGCTTAAAGGATCTTTCCGATCCAGCATGTTCAGTTTGAATAATATTAAAAATTAATAATAACAATTAATTCTTGTCTATACGGGAATTACCTTTTTTGACCTGGTATTAGGATTAATTAGCCCGTCTACAAAAAGGCTTATCCTAAATTTAGGCCTAAATTAGGCCTAACGTAGTTATGCACCACATTTTACAGAAAAAGGTCGGTTTGAAATATATTTGAACCTGGAATTAGGCTAAATCGCCTCGGGTTACAAAAAAGATTCATCCTAAAATTTAGACCTAATGTAGTTATTTCAACACATTTACAGAGAGAGGTCAGTTTCGTATCTGTAAGGAGTTCGGGTTGTTGTGTTTTCTCGTGATGGATTGGTCAATGTACATAGAGAATATAATAATAATAAATAAGAAAACCCGAATTATTTAAAAAAAACTCTTGAAAATATTTTTAAGTTACATCGAGTGAATAAATATAAAATGTAAAGTGATAATTGGGTTATTGTTTAAATAACAAACTTAGAATGATTTTTAATAAAAATACATGTTATGTTAGCAAGAGAAGAACTGTTTTTGTTATTTTAAATAACTTTTTACAATGGTTAAAGATGATGTAAAGCAGTAAGTCAATAGAACAAAACGTGGCATAGCTTTTGGGGAAAAAAATGGGTAATGAAAAAAGGGGGTTGGGGCCTCCCCTTTGGCGTGGGGCTGTTTTTTTTTTCCCCTTGACTGATTACTGATTTATTGCTTTAGGTACGTAAAAAATATGTTTTTAAATAAAATTTCATAAATTTAGTAAAAGTTATTTTAAAACTGATAGTTATAAAATTTATAAACAAATAGTAAAACAGTTAATAAATAATTCTTTGTTCAAAGATAATGATGATTTATTATAGAAGTTTTTAAGAACACTTTGAAATAATTTTAGTTTATATTTGAATGAGTATAATAAATGTACGTGTTTAAATTAAAACATAAAGTTTTAATAAATTATACGTTAAATGTGTGTAAGTGAGTGTGCGGGGGTGTGTATGTGTGTGTGTGTGTGTGTGTGTGTGTGTGTGTGAAAATCTGTGTGCAAGTGTAAGTAAATCTGTGTGTGTAAGTAAATCTGTGTGTGAGTGTAAGTAAATCTGTGTGAGTGTAAGTAAATCTGTTTGAGTGTAAGTAAATCTGTGTGTGAGTGTAAGTGTAAATGTTAGTGTCTATGGCTGATTGTTAGTATCATAGTCATTGTGCGTATGGGTATAATAGTGAATGTGTGTGGGACCGCATGTGTATAAGTGTAAATGTAAATGTCTTATGGGTAAAATGTAAGTGTCATAGTGATGTGTGATAAGTGGTCATAGTGAAGTGTGTATACTGTAATGGTAATGTATGTGTGTGTGGTGGTGTGTGTGTGGTGTGTGTGTGTGTGTGTGGTGTGTGTGTGTGTGTGTGTGTGTGTGTGTGTGTTCTAAATAATAATAACAATAGGCATGAAGTAAATAACACTAAGTATAAAAAAAATAAAATAAAAAAAATAATAAAAATAAATAAAAATAAATAAAAATAAATAAAAAGTATTAAAACAAAATAAAAAACAATAATGTAATAAAAATATGAGTTAAAGCAGTAAAGCAGAAAGTTAAACAGTAAAGCAGAAAGTTAAAGCGTAAAGCGAAAGTTAAAGCAGTACTAAGCAAGAAAGTTAAAGCACGTAAAACAGCGTAAAAGCAGTAAACAGTAAAACAAAAGCATATACTAATCCCCCCCTTGGTGTTAGGTCACACCTCTATGATTTACTGATTTACTGCTTTAAGGTAATTAAATATCTGTAAAGTAGTGAGTTAAAGCAGTAAAGCAGAAAGTTAAAGCAGTAAACATGAGAGTTAAAGCAGTAAAACATGAGTTAAAGCAGTAAAGCAGTAAAACAAAAGCATACTAATCCCCCCTAGGTGTGTTAGGTAACACCTCTATTGATTTACTGATTTACTGCTTTAAGGTATGTAATGTTAAATAAATATGTGAGTTAAAGCAATAAAACATATAAGTAAACAGTAAAACTGAGTTAAAGCAGTAAAACATAGTTAACAAGCAGTAAAGCAGTAAAAACAAAAGCATACTAATCCCCTCTTGTGTTAGGTTACACCTTTATTGATTTACTGATTTACTGCTTTTAAGGTATATGTAATGTTAATGTTTGTAATAAAATTTCGTACAAGTTTAGTAAATAAAAAATGTTTATATATCAGACGCACTCTGGTTTTTTTTCTTCTTACATCCAATTTAAAATTTATAAATTAAAAAGTATTAAGTAAAAAGTATTTAAGTAAAAATAATGTTAATAAATATATGTTTAAATAATAGTGTAATGAGTTCCAGTTTTAGGTTCGCGAAAATGTTTTTACTAAAAATGTTTAAGTATGAATAAAAATGAATGACTTATAGAATATATATTTTTCATTCGCGCGTGGGTCGCACCTGTGGTGCGGGTTCCCGTGGGACTTCAACGCGGAGAGAATCTGCTGCGTCTGGTTGATCAGCTTTATAAACATAGGTTAGACATTAATATTAACTCTGTCTTTATGCTGTAGGGTAGAGATCGAGCCATGCAAAGATGTTTGTCGATCAAAGATGAATCATCAATATAGATGGTCTCAAAGATGACGGCATCAAAGAATGACGGTCATCAAGACGCCACTTCCAGTTGGGCATCAATGCTGGAGGCATTTATGATGGAGCATCAAAGTTGGGGCATCAATGCTGAGGGCATCAAAGTTGAGGCATCAAGTTGAGGCATCAAAGTTGAGGCTTCAAAATCCAAATATCGAGTGTGTGAGTGTAAGTGTAAGTGCATCTGCGTGTGGGTGTGAGTGTAAGTGGTATATGGTTTAATGTAGGTGTCCTATGGAGAGTGTAAGCGCTTATAAGTGTCATAGTGTGGATGTATGTGTTTAAAAAAGACTAACTCATAGTAGGAAGCATCCTAACAACTTGTAATATACACCCAATTCGAATCCTCATACTTAATAACCTAGGGGTAGACAACCCCCATATTAGGGCTATTCGGGCTCAGGAGGCTAGAAAAGACTTGCAAAAAGTGGCAACTCAAGTTGGCACTTATGCGGCACTCACTTGGCACTATGTGGCACTCCACTTGGCACTCATTGGCACTCACTTGGCAACTCATTGGCACTCATTGGCAACTCACTTGGCACTCACCTGGCAACTCACCTGGCACTCATCTAATACTCATAGAAAACTAATAGAACATCACTAGATACTTCTTACGGTAATTGGGAACCATCAAAGCCACAAGTTAGCGTGGGTCAAAATTGACCCATGGTATATGGCAAGTAAGTCCGAAATATCATGGTCCAAACAAGGTTAAGACATCAAAAAGGGCTAAGTCCCAAAAGGAAGGACAAAAAAATTACCGTGGGCAAAAATGGACCCATGGTTATCTGTCAAGGGTGTGTATGTGTGTGGCGCACGCGCACGTGTGTAAATAAGTGTAAATGTAAGTGTTATGGGTAATGTAAGTTGTCATAGTGAATGTGTTTATAAGTGTAAGTGTGTGTGTGTGTGTGGTGTGTGTGTGTGGTGTGTGTGGTGGTTGTGTGGTTGTGTGCGGCACAGCGCCACGTGTGTAGGTGTTCAATGTTGGAATGCGTACCA
>JABUQX010002513.1:5000-17500 GCA_015478945.1 Trachelipus rathkii | reverse complement strand
TGGGCTTGACCTTTTTGAGCGCCAAATTTTTACCTGACCTGACCTTTTTGGGCCTTTACCTTTTGGGGCCTTTACCTTTTTCGACCAACCCTCGTCTTACCATGGGGTCATTTTGGCCCACGGTATTTTTTGGCACCCCTAATTTTTTGGCAACCCTAATTTTTTGGCAACCCTAATTTTTTGGCAACCCTAATTTTTTGGCAACCCTAATTTTTAGCACCCTTTCGAAGAAGGGTGCGCCAAAACGGTTGCGTCAGCAACCGTTGTACGTATTACCCCCCTATTTTACGCCCCCTATTTTTTTGCGACCGTAGGCCATTTTTGCCCACGGAAATTTTTGATCTTCCTTTAGGGGCTTAGCCCTATTTTTGATGTCTTTACCTTGTTTGATTACCTTGCCAGATACCATGGGTCAATTTTGGCCCACGGTAATTTTTGGCTACCCTTTGGTCTTCCATGGGTCAATTTTGGCCCACGGAAATTTTCGACCAACCCTTTGGTATTCCATGGGTCAATTTTGACCACGGTAATTTTTGATCTTCCTTTAGGGGCTTAGCCCTATTTTTTGATGTCTTTACCTTGTTGTTTCGTGATATTTCGGCTTTTACCTTGCCATATTACCGTGGGTCAAAATTTGACCCACCCTAATTTTCGGCCCCCTTTTACGGGCTTAGCCCTATTTTTTTGATGTCTTTACCTTTTTTGACCATGATATTTCGGTCTTAACCTTGCCATTACCATGCGCGTCAATTTGACCCACGCTAAAACTTTGATGGCTTTTGATGGTTCCATCACCGTAAGAATACCTAGGGATGCTCTATTAGTGTTCTATGAGTTATTAGAGAGTGCCAGAGGTGATGCCAGCGTGAGCTGGCCAAGTGGTGCCAATTGAGTGCCAAGTTGAGTGCCCAATGAGAATTGCCAAGTGAAGTGCCACATTAGGCCAAGTGAGTGCCACATAGTGCCAACTGAGTGCCACTTTTTTCAAGCCTTTTCTAGCCTCCCCTGAGCCTAGAATAGCCCTAATATGGGTGTCTACCCCTAGGTAATAAGGTATGAGGAATCGATTGGTGTATATTACAAGTTGCTAGGATGCTTCCTACTATGAGTTAGTCTTTTTCTATCACTTATACACTTATACACTACGACACTTATACACACATTCACTATGACCCTCTTTATACACCACTATGACACTTACATTAAACCATATACACTTACACTCACACACTCGATATTTTGATGCCTCAACTTTGATGGCTCAAATTTGATGCCTCAACTTTGATGCCTCAGCATTAATGCCTCAGCATTGATGCCTCAACTTTGAAGGTTCATCTTTGATGAAATCATCTTTGATGGCTCATCTCTACCCCACATCGTAGAACAGAGTTAATATTAATGTCTTCCCCCTAGTTCATAAGCTGACCACCAGGGCGCAGCGTGCGCCCTCCCCGCAAAGGATGACTGCCCCGCACCCGGGGCGGACCCGCGCGTTCCCGCCCGCCGCGTGCGCCGCAGGCGCAATATATCGCGTACCCGCCGCCGCGTGCGCCCGCAGGGGCATTTTTTCGCGTACCCGCCCGCCCGCGTGCGCCCGAGGCGCACTTTTGTATAAGATGGAATGAAAAATATATATACTATAAGTCATTCATTTTTATTTCATACTTAAACATTTCAAAGAATTTCTTTTCAAATATACTATGAGTCATTCATTTTTATTTCATACTTAAACATTTTTATTAAAAACATTTTCGCGAACCTAAAACTGTAACTCATTACATACCTATTATTTAACACATATATTTATTAACATTATTTTTTACTTAATACTTTTTACTTAATACATTTTAATTTATAAATTTTTAAAAATTGTATGTAAGAAGAAAAAAAAATTCAGAGTGTCTGATATATAAACATTTTATTTTACTACAATTGTACGAAATTTTACTAAAAACATTAACATTACATACCTTAAAGCAGTAAAGCAGTAAAACAATAGAGGTGTTACCTAACACCTAGGGGGATTAGTATGCTTTTGTTTTACTGCTTTACTGCTTTAACTTTCTGCTTTACTGCTTTAACTCACTGCTTTACTGCTTTAACTTTCTGCTTTACTGCTTTAACTCCCTGCTTTACTGCTTTAACTCACATACATTACATACCTTAAAGCAGTAAAGCGTAAAACATAGAGGTGTTACAACAACCTAGGATTAGTATGCCTTATTTTACTGCTTTACTCTTTAACTTTCTTGCTTACTGCTTTAACTCATGTTGTACTGCTTTAACTTTCTGCCTACGCTTTAAGCTTTTGCTTTACGCTTTTAACTTTCTGCTTTTACTGTTTTTAACTCAATATATATTTATTAACATTATGTTTTTTATTGTTTTAATTACTTATTATTATTTTTATTATATTTTTTTTATTTTATATTTTTATTATATTTTTAGTATTATTTATTATTTCTATTATTTTATTATTTTATTTTTTATTTTTATTATTATTATTAGTTTTATTTACTGCATCTTTCTAGCTTTACCTTAAACTCACGCTTTACTGCTTTACTCACATACATTACATACCTTAAAGCAGTAAAAGCAGTAAAACAATAGAGGTGTTTACCTAACACCTAGGGGGCATTAGTATGCTTTTGTTTTACTGCCTTAGTGCTTTTGTTTTACTGCTTTACTGCTTTAACTTTCTGCTTTACTGCTTTAACTTTCTGCTTTACTGCTTTAACTTTCTGCTTTACTGCTTTAACTTTCTGCTTTACTGTTTTAACTCATATGTTTTACTACTTTAGCTCATATATTTATTAACATTATGTTTTTTATTTTATTTTGTTTTAATACTTTTTATTTATTTTATTATTATTTTTATTTATTTTATTATTTTTTTTATTTTTATTTTTATTCGTAGTGTTATTTACTTCATGCCTATTGTTATTATTATTTAGAACACGCACACACACACACACACACACACACACACACACACACACACACACACACACACACACACACACACACACACACACACACACACACACTATACACTTATACACACATTCACTATGACACTTATACACACATTCACTATGACACTTACATTTACCCATAGACACTTACATTTACACTTACACTCACACACAGATTTAGTTACACACTTACATTTACACTTACACTCACACACAGATTTAGTTACACACGCTGATTTACTTACACTCACACAGATTTACTTACACTCACACACAGATTTACTTACACTCACATATAGATTTCACTTCACTCACACACAGATTTTACTTTACACACGCAGAATTACTTTACACTCACACAGATTTACTTACACTCACACACAGATTTACTTACACTCACGCAGATTTACTTACACTCACACACAGATTTACTTACACTCACGCAGATTTACTTACACTCACACACAGATTTACTTACACACACTCACTTACACATATAACGTATAATTTATTAAAACATTTTATGTTTTAATTAAACACATACATTTATATTAATCATTCAAATATAACTAAAATTATTTCAAAGTTTCTTAAAACTTCTATAATAAATCAATCATTATCTTTGAACAAAGAATTTATTATTAACTGTTAATACTTTTTGTTTATAAATTTTATAACTATCAAGTTTTAAAATAACTTTTACTAAAATTTTATGAAATTTTATTAAAAACATATATTTTACGTACCTTAAAGCAATAAATCAGTAAATCAGAAGGCAAGCCCCTAGCAGCCCTCTTACACCAAGCTACGCCATGTTTTGTTCTATTGACTTACAGCTTTACATCATCTTTACCCAATGTAATAAGTAAAAAATAACAAAATAATTTTCTTCTCTGCTAACATATCATGTATTTTATTAAAATCTTCTAAGTTCTTATTAAAAATAACAATTATTCAGTTACATTTATATTATTCGCTCGATGTATAACTAAAAATATTTCAAAGTTTTTTTAAATAATCCATTTCTTTATTATTATTTATTATTATTAATCTATGTACATTGACAATCCATCACGAGAACACAACCAACCCGCACTCCTTACAGATACGAAACTGACCTGATCTCTCTCTGTAAAATGTGTTGAATAACTACCTTAGGTCTAAATTTAGGATAATCTTTTTGTACCCGGGGCGATTTAGGCCTAATTCCCGGCCAAAATATATTTCAACTGACCTTTTTCTGTAAAATGTGGTGCAATAACTACGTGTAGGCCTAAATTTAGGATTATCCTTTTTGGATAAACCTTTTTGTATCCCAGGCTGATTTAAGCCTAAACTAGGTCAAAAGGTAATTCCAGTATAGAAAAGAATCGAGAATTTTTGGATCAAATTTTTTCCCCCATTTTTTTTTTTTTGTTATATATTTTTATTTAAAAAAAAAAAATAGTATTTGAAATGTTGATGCTGGAACGGTAAGATCCTTTAAGCAGGTAAGAGGAATTGTTTACCTTTCTTGTGAGTGACGGAGTAATCCTTATCTCTATATTACCTCGTAAGTTGATTGGTCGAGAATTATTTTATCGCTTTTAGGTATGAAAACATAGTTTTTCATATCCTGAAACCTTATCTGTGATTGGATAAAAATTATATTGGAGGATGCGTGTTTTAGAATCCAAAGCTCATTTTAAAATTCATACTCGTTTGTCTCTTAAAGCGGTTGCACAAGTTCTCTGGTTTGTAATAAAAGTGTTCTATTTTCACTAAGTGGGCAATATGTTGCGTCTTAACAGATTGTATACCCCAATACAAGACATTATCCAGTGGAAAATCAAGATCCCAGGAAGAGTAGGGTTTCATTCTTATATAAAAGAAAACCCGCGGCGGGCGGTACGCGGAAAAATTGCGCCTGCGGGCGCTCGCTGCGGGCGGGGAACGCGGCGGGTCGCACCTGCGGGTTGCGGGGCAGTCATCCTTTGGGGGAGGGGCGCACGCTGGCGCCCTGGTGTCAGCTTAATGAACTAGGGAAGACATATATAACTCTGTTTCTACGATGTGGGTATGAGATGAGCCCATCAAAGATGATTTCATCACAGATGAGTCATCAAAGATGAACTTTCAAAGTTGAGGCATCAATGCTGAAGCATTAATGCTGAGGCATCAAAGTTGAGGCATCAAATTTGAGCCATCAAGTTGAGCCATCAAAATATCGAGTGTGAGTGTAAGTGCTTATGGTTTAATGTAAGTGTCATAGTGTGCTATAAAGCGGTCATAGTGAATTTGTGTATAAGTGTCGTAGTGTATAAGTGTATAAGTGATAGAAAAAAGACTTACTCATAGTAGGAAGCATCCTAGCAACTTGTAATATAAACACCAATCGATTCCTCATTACCTTATAACCTAGGGGTAGACACCCATATTAGGCTATTCGGTGGCTCAGGGGGAGGCTAGAAAAGGCTTGAAAAAAGTGGGCACTCAGTTGGCACTATGTGCACTCACTTGGCACTATGTGGCACTCACTTGGCACTAATTGTGGCACTCACTTGCACTCATTGGCACTCACTTGGCAATCACTTGCACTCACCTGGCACTCATCTAATACTTCATAGAACACTAATAGAGCATCTAGGTACTTCTTACGGTGATTGGGAACCATCAAAAGCCATCAAGTTTAGGTGGGCCCAAATTGACCCATGGTATATGGCTAGGTTAAGGCCGAATATCATGGTCAAACAAGGTAAAGACGTCAAAAAATAGGCTAAGCCCTTAAAGGAAGCCCAAAATTTAACCGTGGTCAATTACCCCACGTAGAATACAAAAGGTCAAGGGCGAAAATATCATGGTCAAACAAGGTAAAGGACAATCAAAAAAAATAGGGCTAAAGCCCTAAAGGAAGGACAAAAAATTACCGTGGGGCAAAATTGACCCATGGAAGACCAAAGGGTTGGTCGAAAATTGGCGTGGGCCAAAAATGACCCATGGAAGACCAAAGGGTAGCCAAAATACCGTGGCCAAAATTACCCATTGGTCGAAATATCATGGTTAAACAAGGTTAAGACATCAAAAAATAGGGCTAAGCCCCTAAAGGAAGATCAAAAATTACCGTGGGCAAAAATGGCCCACGGTCGAAAAAAATAGGGGGGCGTAAAATAGGGGGGGGTACGTACAACGGTGGCTGACGCAACCGTTTGGCGCACCCTTTCTTCGAAAGGGTGCTAAAATTAGGGTTGAAAAAAATTGGGTTCTCAAAAAATTAGGGTTCTCAAAAAATTAGGGTTCTCAAAAAAATTAGGGGCGCCAAAAAATACCGTGGGCCAAAATGACCCATGGAAGACGGAAGGGTTGGTCGAAAAAAAGGTAAAGGCCCAAAAAGGTCAAGGTCAGGTAAAAAATTTGGGCTCAAAAAAGGTCAAGCCCAAAAAGGTAAAGGCCAAAAAAGGTCAAAAAAGGTAAAAAATGGGGCTCAAAAAAGGCCTTCAGGTAGGATAATAAAGCTAAAGGCAGACAAAAAGGCTAAATTGTTAAAAATCAACACTATAACTTTAATGGTCACGATTTACGTGCGTTCGAGTATGCATTACAGCAAAAAAATCAAAAAAAAAAATCATATGAAAAAAATCAAACATAGTGCAAAAGATATTGAAAGACTAACTAAATTCTTTCGATTATTTTTCGTTAGTGACCTTAGTAGTAGTTAAGCGAAGTTGGATAGTTGTTAATTGATTAGGTATATAGGGCTTAGCTAACACCTGAAAAGATCTCATACACCCTCAAACTGGAGGTTCCTCATCCTGGTGCCGGACCTCGATAAGGAAAAGAAGGGGAAAGATGGAGATTGGTTGAGGGGAGAACAACGTAACATTGGTGAATTTGCCAGATGCGAGAAAGTGGTGGAAGATTGGAAGCGAAGAGAGTCCTGTCTTTTAAGTAATAATAGGAAAATAAATTTTAACTAAAATAAAGATTAAGGAGATAAATGATAAAGCAAAAAATTATTATTATTATTATTATTATTATTATTATTATTATTATTATTATTATTATTATTATTATTATTATTATTATTATTATTATTATTATTATTATTATTATTATTATTATTATTATTATTATTATTATTATTATTAAAATTATTATTTTAATAATCAAAACTGAATATACATTCATTCATTATCATTATTATTATTATATTATTATTATTATTATTATTATTATTATTATTATTATTTATTATTATTATATATATATTATTATATTATTATTTTTTAGTTATGTAAGAAAAGTAGTATTATTATTATTATTATTATTATTATTATTATTATTATTATTATTATTATTATTATTATTATTATTATTATTATTATTATTATTATTATTATTATTATTATTATTAAAATTATTATTTAAAATGAATATTAAAATTAGAAATTTCGTCCTATTATAATGCAAAAGGTATGTTCAGATATGCGCTATAACATTAACTTTTTTTTTCTTCAAAATATTCAAACGTAATGAATTTCAAGTATAACATTCAAATTTTAAATTTTACTTCGAGTTTGTTTTTTTTTTTTTTTTTTTTTTTTTTTTTTTTTTCAAAATGTAAATAAAAATCGTCTTTTGAATTTTTCAGAAATTCAAAAGAAAAATATTCAAATACTTTCTTAAACAATTTTAGTTGTATTTACAAATCGGGAGTCCATTTCCATAAATATTTGTAAATAAAAAATGATTTAGTGTAATGTTTTAAAAAGAGATGATAATGTCTCTCTCTCTCTCTCTCTCTCTCTCTAGCTCTATCTCTCTCTCGAATGGATACATATAAACCAACGAAAAAAAAAACATCATCGATGTATATATTATATATATATATATATATATATATATATATATATATAATATATATATTATATATATATATATATTATATATATATATATATATAATTAATATAATATATATCTCTCTTATATATTATATATATGGACCAGATTATCGATTTTCAGTATTTGCGGATTCGGGTGGGGATATGTATTTTCATAATCCGCGGATGCGGATATCGGATAGTGAAAGTGTCAAGAGCTTAGCCAAAGATAACTAATATCTTAAGCTACTAGAATGATAGGTGTAAAATATATTATTTACAAATTAATCATGATCATAATGATATACTCTATTTAAGGGATTTCGATGTACACAGCAATGAGTAGTTAGGGTCTTCTCACACCCTACCAAGGAGGAGAGGATATCGAATTAATCAAAGTTCTCAACGATCTAGAGAAACTGATGAACGAACTTACATATATTTCTAATTGTTCCAACCAATTCTGAGACACTGCTAGTTCATCTCATCAATACGATATCTTTGCTCCAATTGATAAATATAACCACTGCCTTATAACTTAATTTTAATGCTTTCCTTCAACAGTCCACCCAGCCCTACGCGTAACTCTGCTACTTTAATCTGGCTGATTGGAGGACTTCTTCGCTAACTATTCCTGGAGTGATTGCTTTGACTCTCAACCTCTGAGACGCTGCAGCTTCCACTATTAAGGTTTGGGGGAGAAGGGGGTGTGATCGCTGATCGCTGATGAGATGAGTAATTTCATTCTTTCTTAGTCTTAATTTTCTCTCCTCAAAATCCATGGTTCGATCGTAATTGTTCTGACGCCATTCAAACTAGTGGGTGAATCGGCCGTGAAAAATTTCTCGTTCTCCTAAGTCCTATCATTCTCTATTTTCATTCAGCTTGGAATCGTTGCAGAAATATTATATTCTAAAACCAAAGAGGACGTTCACTAAGCGAAATTGCGATAATCTCTTTTATTCTTCTATTCACAAAAATCTATGAATGTTAGAAATGCAAGCAGCCCGAATGGCACTCCTCCCCGAGTTTTGAGGGAGTGTTCTCCTGAGCTGGCGCAGTCCTAGCTTACTTATATTCTCTGTGCCACATCACTAGGACTTTACCTTAGTGTTAAAAAAGCTCATATGTTCAGCCCATTCCAAAAAAATAAGAAAGAAACTCCAATCTTTTTAACTATAGTCCAATAGCTCTCACTTGTATCGCGGCTAAGAAATCTGAAACCGTCCTCAACTCATTTCTTGGATCATTTGGTATCCTATTACCTTCCTCCCGAACATTAGAATGGGTTTCGCCGCTCGAGGTCTACTGGTTATACACTATATTATATCACAGATTTATGGTCTTCTGCCCTTGGGAACTATGGAGAGTCTTGTCTGGTATGGTGCTTGACATATCCAAGGGATGAGTAGCTGTTCACCAAGTTCCTTTCCTTTTGGTTTACTCTCTTCTCATTGCTTACTTTTAACTAGCTTTCAAATCGTTCCTTCCTTTCCAATAGTTGTTTTCCTCAAGGTTCTGTCTCTTATTTTCTACTCTATTCCTTTTCATATCGATATTCTTAGCTGTTCCTCTAACTCTTTCCATTCATATGTCGATGAATCGACTCTCTATTCTTTTACTCATTTTAAATCTGCCCCCTCTTTTGCATCTAGATTGACCCATTGTCTTAGCCGTTTTGATTCTTTTCTTACTAATGAGGTTGGAATTTCCCAGCGAGGTCGTCCCAACCTTGTGAAATTCATCTCTTTTTAAAACTCAACTTCTACAAATCTTCATCTTAAAGACATCTTCCAATTTTTCAATTTCTTTCAATTATTATCTTTCTACTGTTAATAACATAAACATCCTTGGTCTTACATAAACAAAAATAATATCTTGGTAACATTATATCACAACGGTTGAATCTTGGATTAGATACGGAAGTCACATTGCTGTTGTAGTTTCATGGCAGATAGACTGACAATATTAAAGTGGTCAGTATTGAGTCGCTTTATTTTTTTAATTTATGGTATTAATGAATTATTTTGAAAAATGTATAGATTATTGAATTTTTCGAGACATTTACAAGAAAATTGCAAAGAACGTTATCGATACCTACAGTGACTGTTTAAGCGATGCCAGTATTAGATATAAATTTATCGATCGATACATATCGCCAATGCGCTTATATAGATACCATTCATCATCGACTGCATATAATAAAAGACTTTTTTTTTATGGATTAACTGATGCGACATTATTGTCAATTTCGTCATAACAGTGTCTGTGTATTTGCTGCAAGTTTATTGGTGAGTCTTTCTTGCACCTTTGGGCCTCTCAGCGGAGTTCATATTACTTCAGCAGTTGGGCCCATACCTTTCTTCTGTGATAAAATGTTCCAAGTTCTTTTAGAGCTTTTGGAAAAGTTGTTCTACGATGCTATTATCTTTGGACGCTGATTAGAAAAATTGCCCGCTCGTTTTCTAACAACAGAAACAGCAACAGCAACAGCAACAGCAACAGCAACAGCAACAGCAACAAGCTGTTGCGAATGAAAATTATTTCTTATTATCATTAGGTTCAAACCAATTTTTTGCTGATATTTATTTGAGAACAATAAAATTTAAAAGAAACATAAAATATTTATTTCAGACGTGTTTGAAAATAAGAAGCTTTTATTTTAACTAATCTTTGTTGAATTAAAATTTTATTTAATTTTTCAAAATAATTATTCCCTGTAAAATTTCAATACCTTTAAAGAATGAAGATGTTCTTAAAAGCTAATTCTATAAATCAAAATGAGAAGTGAAAATATTGAAAGCATATATTTTAGAGCCGACATCAAATGAAATTAGGGGAAAGGATTGAGACGGAAACATTTTCAATGTTTCTTTCATACTTAATTTCTTTAACGAGGCTCTGCCAACTTTAAAACTCTGTAAGATAAATTACCGTTACTTTTGAATTATTAGCGTATATCATTCATATATATATATATATATATAATATCAATTCTATATTTTTTTATATATATATATATATTATATAATATATATATATATATATATATATATATATATATATATATATATATATATATATATATAGATATAAAAAATATATGGATATATATAATAAAATATATATATATATATATGTATATATATTATTATATACTATATAATATAAAATTTATATTTATGTAATATATAATATTATAAAGATATATATATTATATATATATATATAGCGTATAATCATTTATATATATAATATATATATATATATAAATATTTTTTTTTTTTTACAGTTGTCACCACCACTTATATATATATATATAATATATATAATATTAAATATATTTTATACTATATATAATATATATTATATATATATTATATATATATATTATATATTAATATATATATATTAAATATATATATTAATATATATATAATATATTATGTATATATATATATATATATAATATATAATTATATATATATATATATATTATATATATATAATATATATAATATATATATATATATATATATATACAGTTGTCACCTCCTATATTATATATATATATATATATATAGCAGGGCATAAAAAATTATGCATGGGCATTTATGAAGAATGTCTCGCCTCAGATTGGTGACTTTGAGTTGGGAAACTGTTATGGGTCGAACTACTTTTATAAGAGATGAATTATGTTGTTTTGTACCCCCCTTACGAAAGAAAAACAAATCTAGCCATGTAAAGCTTTCTTTCCCGTAATTCTAATCTGACGAATAATGAAATCGTCTGATAACGCTTCTCTCATAGTTTACCCTCGAACCCTTTCGATATCAAATAAGAAAGTGATTGCCTTTTACCTCACCCTAGCAGGAGTCTTTCAAACAGTTCCACAAAATAGAATGGATTCACTTCTCTCTATCCAAAATAATGCAACTAACATTATATCTTTATAGCATTAGAAT
Organism: Trachelipus rathkii; assembly: GCA_015478945.1. Lineage (NCBI taxonomy): Eukaryota > Metazoa > Arthropoda > Malacostraca > Isopoda > Trachelipodidae > Trachelipus > Trachelipus rathkii. The sequence continues at coordinate 5,702 of JABUQX010002513.1, read as the reverse complement.
ATATTCCTTGCTTTGCGATTTCCAACAAACCATTTAGACTACTCTTCTGAAAGGGGGCAACTCTCGTATTACACACATATATTTTAGAGCCATAATTTTCACTGCTCTCTACAAGTACAGCTCAACAGGTTATGAATATTCTTAGTTCGAAAGCGAAAGGTTTCAACTTTTCAAGAAGACTTGTCAAAACTTCTTAACCCTGAAATTAGATACTCCCTTTCCAATTTTCTGAAATTTGGAAACTTCATTAAGAAGTTTCGTTCGTCCCTGTCTTTCCACTTTACTTTCCCTTCTTTCTGGAAACGTGCGTTCATTAAACATGTGCCGAAAAAGGGGGGAGACCCTATCTCTTTAACCTCCCTTCTTTCTAAAGTTTTCGAATATATCCTCAACAGGAAGATTTGGAAGTGTCTTAATTCTACTAATCTAATCTCTGATCGCCAGTATTGCTTTCATAAGAAACGCCCTACTGATGATCTTTCTCTTCCATCTGATTATAAATTATTGGTTCTCTGCTCTTCGGTATTTTGGTGAATCTCTTGCTATGGAGCTAGACATATGGTAAGTCTTCGATAGAGTCTGGCACAAAGGTTTGATTTCTAAACTTTCCTCTTACGGTATCTATCCTTCTTTCTGATTTTCTTTCCGGTCGTTCTATGGCAGCTGTTGTAGACTTTCACCGTTCATCCTTTAATAGTGGTG